>CM056995.1:241746179-242033679 GCA_029891345.1 Dryococelus australis | reverse complement strand
ACTCTTTGGAAAGCTGCAACTCCGTTAGTGACAGCAAAATGAATCCTTTTGAATTTATAAAGTTGGCCACAGGCTTCGAGAGCACTACTATGTTTATATTTGTCTCTGACAGGAAGTTGAATATATGAACTCTTAAATCTATTAAGACGTAAACTTCATAATTGCCAACTTTATTAAAGATATCCTCGAACTTCGGTAAAGGGCAAACATCTAGCAGAGAACAGCGGTTAATGGTTTGGGAATAATCCATCACCATGCATCTCTTGTGGTTCTCGCTTGAGATAAATACCATCTGAGCTCTCCAAGAGGAACGTTAGGGTTCAATAACATATTCTTTAAAATGCATATAATTTCTGCTTCAATAAATTTCAGATCTCTATCTGTTTGTCGTATCGATTTTACTGTTATAGGTTTACGTTCAGACTTGAGGTAGTCAAAGAACGTAGTAGTCTGAATTTGGTCAGCAGCAAAACCACAGATTGAAAGAGGTACTCTATCTCCACCAAAATACAACTGAATAGAGGAATGACTGTTTAAAATGTTGTGACCAGTGATGTTATCACAACAAATATCAGACTGGAGAGAGAGTTCTACATCCTTTTAGTAATGATTAAGAAGACCTAGCTTAACAATATATTCTTCCAGGATACTGGATGTCATCGAAGTGGTAGCCATAGACACAATACCTGAAAATGGAAGAATACATAAATTAATTTCTTGAGCTGTTTTTGAGTGAATAAAACTCAATGAGCTACCCGCATCAATCAAAGCAAAGAGTTCCTTCCCCTTGATGGTTTGCTTGAACAGTGCTTTTCAGCAGGCCACCAGGAAAGGAAGCAATATACACAGAACTCGAAACAGCATTATAATGCTTAGTTTTTTAACTAAGGCGAGACTTTCACATATTTACAAATTGTCCACGCTTACCACAAGTATTGCATGTAACATTTCACGCAGGGTAGTTAATTCGCAGGTGTTTTTCATTACCACATGAAAAAGCAATAGTTGAATCGGAAATTTTTACTGGTACAGATGAATTTTGAATAGCATCTTGACTTGTTAGTGGCCCAACAAATTTTATGGAAAGAGGCAAGTAGAACGAGAAGGATCGTTGCTGAGCTGATTCTAGAGTGCGGGCTATATTGAAGGCTTCGTCCGGTGTTAGTGAAAATTTTTCTAGGAGTCGTTGACATATTGCCGAAAGGTGGAGGCCACAAATGAAAGAATCTCGTATAAAGTCATCCCTGTTATTAAGATCTTTAAATTTTCAACAATTGCAATGCATTTCTAAAGCTTTTAAGTACTTATCGATTCATTCATCAATTTGTTGGCGACGAGTTTTTAATTGGTACCGAGCAAAAACCTCGTTTACAGGCTTAACAAAGACTGAAATAGCGTCATTTTAATTTCCACGATTACTCACGTACCCATAATAGCTATGAGAAATGTGGTTCACCAGTATGTCAAGTTTACTTGACTCGTTTGGGGCTTGGTCGAGACAAGAAATAAAATTTGTAAATGTCTTTAACCAGTGGTTCCAATAGTTAACAGCAGTGTTGGATTTCGGACCAGCAGCGAACCTCTCAGGCTTCAGTAATCTAGTCATAAATTCTGTTTATTAAAATGTTATAGAACTCGTAATACAAGACATTAAAAAAGGTTTTAATTGACTAAAATAGCACCTAATGATATCAATTAAACACCAGTTGAAACATAACTAAGACGTGTAAATGTCCATAGAGACTTACTATAACACTAACGGTTCATCGGAGAGCCGACAAGACGACATTTTTTGTTAATTTACACGTGCTCATTCACAGATTATTTATAAAAAAACGCTTAGAACGTAGAGTTACAAAGTTTGATGCAAACATAGGGTGCTCACAGCCGTTTCCAAAAGGCAGGGAATGATATTAACGACCGCCTTTTCAGATGTGTAGTAACTCCTTTATACAAAACACCTTTCACCAATTTGTTGCTTAATCAAAAGTGGTTTCTGGTGCATTCAATTAAACGAATTTTAAAACTCAAATTTAGGGGGTGCTTTGCTCCCTTATTCACTTTAAGGGATAATTTGTACTTAAACTCCCGTCTTATATTTTTGTAAGGAACTGCCTGCCAAAGTTTCACCTCATGTTTAAGAATCGCGTGGTATATACGTGCGTGTATTCCTGTTAAGAGCTTCGTGTTGGACGTCAGGGTGTGCTGAGCGTTGAGTCTACGGTTTTAATGGTACTGAGGCACGAAGAAACCTCTCCATTATTTTAGCAGCTAATAGGCATCCGTAGCAGGGTCGCCAAGACGAGGGCTGTAACTTCGTGAGAACCCATAAACAGCACCTGCGTGCTCAGAGGCAGTAGGGAAGCGCCATACAGTGATGCGGGATACGACGTGTAAGGCGAAGCACTTTTCAGTAAGGCAAACTGGCTCACAACTGAGGACGTAAGACGTAAAATCATCAGTATGAGATGTCATTGATAACTGGGTGTTTTTTTATTTCGTTTTAAGTTGTACACGTGTAGTAAGGGTAATGTTCGTGATATAACTGTGTTCATTAAGCGAAAATTTAGAGGCCATGAAAAATTAAGTAATGATTGAAGAAGTAATGGTTTGGAAACGTATTTATAGTAAAGCAAGAATTTAAAAAAAGTATGTAAGAGTATTATAACGATTCTTACTCCTGCATCTATTTCTCACTTACAGGATTTTTCCACCACGACATAATATTGATGAGAAATGCTTGTAGTTTAGAATGAGTGCAGGTTCAGTCATATATAGATTAAAGTAATATCTACAGCGTTTTTAGGAACCATGTGTAAAAACTCGGGCACGTATACATGACCGGAAAAGAGGAAGATTGATATATGATACCCACGATCCATCTCAAATAATAAGGGCTGTAGGAGCCCTTAGCTGTGTGGCGACAAGCATATTACGTGGGATATTAAGCAAAGTACTTGCGCTAGAGGAACACAAATTGGTATACGGATTACTTAAAACCAATATCTTGTATAAAAGGAAGGTATGGTCCGTGTCGTACACACCCCCATAATGTAAATAATAGGGGTTGGCAACATTGGATTGCATGCAACATTTGCACTGTGAGGTTAAAGTGATTGTGGATACCATTGGATGAAGCAGGACGTCCTTATTAACAAATAAGCCCCCCTAAATGCAACTCCCTAGGATCCACCGTTTCCGTGTAAAACTCAAACGAAGGGTACAGTGGTAGCAGGGCCATGGCCTGAGGAATAGGCCACATGTAATTCACCAGACTTAAACACATGTTGGTGGTATGATGCACGATGTTACACGTCGTGGCGCACGATGCCACTGGTCAACGGATTTTTTACGGCGATCGTACGTTTTCCCCGCCCTTTTCCTCCGGCACTACTCCATACTCACCTCAATCATCCTCATCGGCTCTCTAGACCTCGCTGTTACGAGTCGCATAAAAATACTTCACTCATTCGGCAGGGAATCCCCGCTGAATTCTTCCGAGTGCAGGAAGGGTTGCACTCTAAGAAATTGTTTGTAAATTTACAATATCAGTGTATACGTCCAGTGGCAAAATGCGAAAGGTAAAATATTTTCCCATGCATCCATGGTAACGTTCCTACAGGTGCTCAGGGAAGAGTCAAATGCGTAGAGATGTTCCCAACTGTGTATAGTAGTGTTGCTAAACATTCCCATATTTTCAACCTGACTCGTAGTACTATTTCCATACATTTTATAGGTTAAAAACTTCCATTACAGTTTAGGAAGTTAACTAGAAAATTTTTTTACAGTGTACCTAATCACCAGGTCATGACATTACTACCACTGTAGCCTTCGTTTGCTATTTAGCTGGAAACGGTAGGTCCTAGAGAGTTGCAACTAGGGTGGTTTATTTGCTAATTATGACGTCCTGCTTTATTCAATGGTATCCACAATCACTTTAACGTAACGGTGTAAATGTTGCATGCAATCAAAGGGTGACAAATCCTATTATTTACACGATGGGAGTGTGTGCGTCGGACTATACCTTTCTTTTGTCCAATATCTTGGTTTATTTAATCCGCATACAAATTTATGTTCCTGTAACGTAAGTCCTTTGCTTAGTATCCAACGTAATATGCTTGTCGCCCTCCGGCTTTAGGGGCCTCTACAGCCCTTATTATTTGAGATGGATTGTGGGTGTCTTATATCAATCTTCCTCTTTTCCTGTCATGAATCACGTGCCAAAGTTTGTACACATGTTTCCTCAATGCGCTGTATAGTAGGCTTTCCTCAAGTTTTCATTGGCTGGAATTAGGAATTCTCATTCTAACTGTGGATCGTTAATTTAGAAGACTTGCTTCCATGTGTCCAATCAACGATTGCTGAAAGAAATTTAATTAATGAAATTCCAACTGTCGAAACATATATAAGTTTATGTCTAAGCGCCGCGATGTGCACGCGCGCGTGAACTTACCTCTCGCATTATGCTTGTACGTATACCGCTGATTGTAAAAATCAGTTTTAAATAGGGTGACAATTTTCAAGTCTTTATATGCATATAAATATAAGGACTGACAGCGCGCTTGGTTTCAAGCATGCTTACTTTTACGAATTTATTCCAGAGCTTTTGTTTTCAAGGTCATTCAGGGTCATGGGTCTAAGGTAAAGGTAGTCTGCATCCAATATGGCGATGGTAGTCTGTAATGTATTATGCTTGCTGACTTTAATGCATTTTATAACGAGTTTTCGATTTCAAGGTCATGGGGCTGAGGTAATGGTAGTCAGCATCCAATATGGCGGATGGGTGATACCTACCAAGATGGTGACTGCCTACCAATATGGTGGCCGCCTTCCAAGATGGTGGCTCCAGTAATGTATAAACAAATGAACGAAAAACAAATATGACGGCATCCAGTAACAGACATATGAGAAACAAAAAATCAAGATGGCGGAATGAGTATATGTGAAGGGAGTGGAGGCGAGTGAGTCAGTCGTCTACTAAGTATTGTGCGAGGGGGTGGGGGGGGGGGTCCCTTCGGAGATGTAAGTTTTTAAATTAAATTTTTCATAAATATTTTTAGGGATTTTTTTTAGTGAAAGAGGGAAATTCGGAGGGAGAAAATGAAACATGGCTGCTAGGGTTAAGAAATATTTTAATTAAGAATTTTTAAAATAAAATTTTGTAAAAAAAATTCTTTAACGAATTTTAATCAAATTTTGAAATAAGAATTTTTATAATTATTTATCGATTTTTATTTTTGTGCTTTTTGCGAATTTTATTTTATTTTTAATTTTTGAATTTTCTATGTCAAAGGTAAATAGCCAAGGTAAAAGGTTATATGTACTGATCTCTGTCTCCTGGTCACCTGGGTCTGACCCTGGGTCACTGATCTCTGGCACCTGGGGTGCTGATCCCTGTTAGCATTTCTGGAAAAAATGGGTAATTTCTGCAGATTATTTTACTAATTTTTAAAATTATTGTTTAATAATTTCTAATAATAAATTTTTTCGGATTTTTTTAGAATTTTTTGCAAATTTTGTAATAGTTTTTGGAATTTTTAAAGGTTTTTAAAATGTTTTTCGAGGTCAAAAGTCCTCGGGGTTAAGGTCAAGGTCAAAGGTCACACGTGTTGGGGTTAAAGGTCAATGAAATACAAGATGGCGGACGGGTGACGTAATAGCATGGCGGTTCCCCTGAATACAAATCCGACGCCCCACGCCCTTGCACCAGACTCGCCATAACCCTACTACTTATGGTAGTAAATTTTTTTTATTGGTAGGTGAACTACTGAAGCCCTGCTTCAAGTCTGACACACGTGTCAGTTAGCAAACTCGAGCAATTTTATGTGAGTACTCCTGTCCTGCTAAAGAATGTCCTGCCTGAACAATTTATTTTGCATTCCGCCAGCTGGTGAAATGTGTGATGCCTACGATTTTCTGGAGTTTTCTGGTGTTGGTGTGTTTACAGTACTACATGACGTTAATGAACTTGGCTAGCAAGAATGCTTGGTTATTTGCCATGTTGTATTTAGGTAGTCCAAATTAATAAACTGTTATTGTTTGAAGAGGGGTTACTATTTGAAGAGGAAATATTTTTGCGTCAGAAAAAGGTACATTGTTTTTCTTCGCCCCCCCCCCCTTTTTTTTTTCTCACCCGCGGAGGCGCACGTCTGAACGCTTCCAAGCTCTGAGCTATTCTGAAGAAAGAGGCGTGGCGCTACTGGCGCGGCCGAGCGCTGTCTGGTGGCTACTACTGGCAACGAGTTCAGCCTCTTACACTCTGGCACCTTCCATACGCCTCTCCCCTATTCCTGACGCCTGCGTAACCTTCCCTAGCCGCGTTTTCGCGTATAACTGTTCTTCCCCAGCCCGATCAAGTTGCGCGGGCTGGCCGACGAGAGATCATGTCTACACCACTTCGTACTTCGGGGCTTCAGCATGCTAGACGCGTTTTAACGTAATATGAGTACTACTCAAGATAAGTATTGCAATGAACGTAGTTGTTGTTATGCCGGGGGTGTTTCCTTTTTGGTAGCGTTTTTTTTTTTTTAGAGAATTTTTTGTATATGGATTTTTGTAGGGAAGTGTTTCTTCACTGTTTTGCTTGTGTGAATTTTTCGATGTGGTATTTTTATGAGAATGTTTGTAAGATGTGGATTCTTCCTTTTTTTTTTTAATTGCCGTAGGAATCGTCTCCTGGACTACTATTTGCCAAAATACTTTTTATGCCAAGTAGTTTAGTGGATATTTTATGGCGTGCTTTTATGCTCATGGTAAAGTGCAATGAGGGTTTCTGCTCATTCCCAATGGTATTCTGTGAAATTAGTAATCCATGTTGTACTTTTTAGTGAATCGTCAGGCGTACTTTACTTTCAAAGTTGCAATGGTGCTTGATTTACTCAGGGAGTCATTTTAACTTTTAAATGGGATTTCATAAGTGTGTATTCAGGTTGGGTGATTTCTCAGGATATATTAATATTGTGGCTTTTCTGTTTGTTCCAGTGCATATGTGTTCTCTCCTTCCCCTAGTTCTCCGATTGGTAGCAAGCAACATCAATTTACAGTTGCAATTTTTATTTTTCAAATCCAGTTGAAAAATTTTTATTCTTAGTGAAAATGTATAAATTGGCTTCAATATATTTGTTTTGATTTTGGAATTTTTGTGTCCATGCATTCTTGATTTTTTTTAATGGTTTGCTTCCTTGTCCTTGCCTTCCTTTAGTGCTGCTATCCCTAAAGGGACGTAATAGTTCGATACATAAATAATGTAAAAGGCATACACAAGTGACACTCAGATGTCAAATACGAAAAACAGCTCAGAATTCTTCATCATATTATTTTCAATAGCCTTAAATAATTATATGAAAATCATGCACTAAGTGGTTTACCTTACAAATTTTAAAATACTTAATTGCAATGCGAAATTGCCTTAACAAATAAAATGTATAACTTACCAATTGAATATAACAGACATATGGCAAATTATATATTGTAAATTATATACACATATGTTCACTTTCCAATTAATCCTACTGAATATAAAGGGAAAATATTTTTCGTAACAGTTATTTCCAACTATAGTAGAATTGCTATGGCCTATTGTATCAAAAACCAAAGTGAAGAATTTAAATTCTTCGTACATAATTCAAATTTAGTACAATATCATACTGCCAAAAAGGTAAAAAAAATTCGTTGTGATAATGGAAGGGAATATATCAAAAAAAGATTTTTACAGAATCGTGAAAGGAGATGGTATATATTTAAAACCAGTTCCAGCATACACTCACGATTTAAATTGTGTTGCGGAAAGATACAACAGAACTATCATGAATCGCACCAGATGTTTAATATCTGAAGCAAATGTTAACGATTGATATTGTCCTGAGTGCATATATACTACTGCTTATTTAGGAAACAGCTTACTGACAAATACTAATATCAGGAAAACATCATATGAGATTATACGTTTTGCAACAAGAAACCAACTGCTTCAAATATCAGACAATATGTAAGCACAGTTTTTGTGAGAATCCTGAAGAGTGCAGAAAATTCAAGCTACATCCAAAAGCTGTTAAGGGTATACTCATTGGATACACAGATATGGATTACAAAATATTGGTAGATAATAAAGTCATTGTCAGTTGTCATGTGAAGTTTGTTGAAAAAATTCCAATATGTTAATATTCACTAATGATGAAAAGGAAAGTAACGAAACAAGAAGTAATGAGACAAAGGAAAGAGAAAGAATGAAAGCAAGGCTGAGGAAGAAAATAATGCAGAGATTAAGGACGTGAGTGGAACTGATATTCGACCGAGGGAAAAAAGATTGCCAAGGAGATTTGATGGTCTTGTAGTAAGTATACGTGAGCTTCTGTGATGCATCATTACCTATTAGTTACCAAGAAGCTTTAAGCAGTTCAGAGAATTAAAAATTGCAAAAAGCGATTAATGAAGAGATTAATAGTTTAAAGGAAAACAAAACAGGGGAGATCGATAATGAATCAACACATAAAAATTTATAGTCATAAAATGAATTTATAAAACAAAGTCGGGTGGGAAATACAACGCACTAGTTGTTGCAAAAGGTATTTCAGCAAACATATAATGAAAATGAAGACTATATTCACCAGTTGCTAAAATGACAACATTAATGATGTTTTCATAGATTGCATGTTCCAAGAGCTGGAAAATTGAACAGATGGATATTGAAACCGCTATTTAAGATGGGAATATTAAATATGAAGTGTACATTTATCCACCTGATGGTAATGATGTGGACCAGAATAAAGTCTGTTGACTTCGAAAATTACTATACGGACAAAGCGAGAGTCCATATGATTGGTATGAGCGCTTTCATTATTTCATGACAAGTATAAATTTTAAAATATAAAATTATATTTGCTATTTATATGTATAATACTTAAATGGTAAAATGTATATAATACTTAACTGGTAAAATATATAATACTTAAATGGTAATATTTATATTACCATTTAAGTATTATATATATATTACCATTTAACCATATTTTACCATTTAGCTCGTGCCAGGTTTAAATTCGATTCCATGTGGGCGTCAATTTTCTTCGAATATTTAACATTAAAGTTTTCAGCAGGATAATATTTAGGAAAACGGAAGCAATATTTGGTAATATGCATATAATATTGCCTTGCTGAGAATAAAATACATTGAAAGTCTTGCTGAAAACTTTAATGTTAAATATTCTAAGAAAATTGACACGCATATGGAATCTAATTTAAAACTGGCACGAGATAATAAATGGACTGATAATGTGATGTACATAAATTTGATCGCAGCTTTATTATACATTTAAAATGGTACTCGGCCAGATATATCCTTTCCTGTTATAGTTACAGTGATACACATTATAGGTATGCCATGCATGTACTTAAGAATTTATATCATACTCGCGAAGTTGAATTATAATGCAAGCTTTGATAACATTATGGATGCTTATGTGGATGCAGAATGGGAAGCAGATATTATTGATAGAAAGCCGACCACAAGGATTTCGATTCGTGTTTTATCGAAATGTTGTAATGTGGAAAAAAAAAAAAAAAAAAAAAAAAAAAGTTTCCAGAGCGCCTACCAATTCTGAATGAACAATGAACTATATTGCGATAATATATTATGATAATAGTAAAATGAGCACAAATGTCTATGTATTTACACCTCCTACTGTTTTAAAAAATTTTGACTAAACTGTTTGGTCTTTGACTGTCGAGAAATAAACAAGAGCTTGGAATTTTGGTGCACAAATCGGACACCATGCCTCTCGTGTACATAAGTTCTGTTACCACCAGGGCTGATTCATAGTATTCAGATTCTGATGTACTTAGGGCTATCACACTTTGATTCTTTGACATCCATGAGACCAGATTACAACAAAAGTAGACAGCAACTCTTGAAACACTTTTTCGGTCTGTTGAGTCTCTGGCTTAATCTGCACCTGAATAGGCATGGAGAGATCCATCTTGAGTTTTCTTGTAGACCAACTTTAGATGTCGAGTCGCTTTTACGTATCACAACATTGATTTTCCAGCTTTCTGTAGTTGGTTTAATGGTTTGTCAATAAATCTGCTCAAGTAGGAGACTGCAAATATATATCTGGCGTACTACACAGGGACAAGTACATCTGACACCTTACAAGTTCTCGATATAGCACTTCTACTGTTTTTCATCATCTTCTGCTTGAAAACCTGTTTCCATGGGGGTACTTACAGTCTTGCAGTCTTCCATTCTAAATTTTTTGAGTATGTTTTGCACACAGCCAGACGTAAAAACACTTTTGGTTTACCCAGATCCTTGGCCTTGAATTCTTCCTCCAGGGCTTTCATAATATTACATACATACATTGCCTACAATCAGACAGTCATCCACAACACCCCCATATGTGTTCCAATTTACCGACAGAAGCAATCTTAGAGTGTTCGAGTCCTATATTTACAAGTAAATTGTATATCCTGTCATTCCAACAACAAGGAGCCTCCCGCAAGCCATACGAAGTCTTCTTCAACTTCAATACACCTCTCATAATGTTTGTTTCTTCAGGTGGTACACTGTGTTCTGTAAGTCTCTATTCAGAAATTCTGTGGGAATGTTCAGATCTCGTAAGTCGAGATTCTCCTGAACAGCTTTCGACAACATTATTCTTACTGTTGACATACTTGCCACTGGTGAGTAATTGTAACTGCAACTGTTTTCTTGATGTCCCTTTGCTACAAATCGAGCACCCTTAACACCATATTGTTTAGTCTTGAACACTCATCTAGTTTTAATGGCTCTCTCCTCACTAATGGGCAATCCGCACGGAGTCCACACATTAGAGTTTTCCAATGCATTCAGCTCCTTTTGTACAGCTTCACGCCATCCTTCGTCTTGCATTGTTTCACTGAAATCTATTGGATCATCTGCACGCAAACAGTATACTGTAGTCATTTCTGAACGATACATTTCATAGTCTTAGAATCTAGCAGGTTGGTTAACTGGCCTACTTGATTCTTGGTTCTTATGTTATGTCTTTCTTAAGTCTGTTATTTCTTTACAGTGTTTGCCATCTGGCACAGCGATTTCCTTTTTATCTTCTGCTGCCATAACAGGCTTTTCATTATCTTCAAGACTGTTGTTTGGTCCAAATTTGAAATAATTTCCATCAAAGGTTAAATCCTGGAAACAGTTATTTCTCCTGGAAAAGAGTGTCTAGGCCACTTAAAGCACAGGTTGTCAAACTATATTGTCTACTGTAGCACTGCTTGCGTAAAAAATTTGTTAAGGATATCAGTTAGCTGTTTCGGATATATGAAAAATTTAAAATATATATATATTCTCGGGGTACTATCTCATAACATGTCAGACAAGAGAGGCTCTGTGTAGTTACTTTTGATTCTTGTACATAAAAATCTTAGCACGCAAATGTTTGTTTAAACTGGCTACATGGTTTCTTAGATGAGCATTCTAGTATAAATTGTTCACGTGGCTTCCATTTTGAAAATATGTGTTGGACACAATCAAAACAAATTGATTTGCATTATATTTGTTGGTACTACTTGAATACTGAATTACACGGTAATCAGTTGATTGATTCCGAGATGTGATATATAAACTTTATTTTTTCATGGGGCACTATCTCATAAAATAGCAAACAAAAATGCATTATATGGAGATATTTACCGTAAAACGCCAAATATTGGAAATTCAAACAGTTAAATGCAATCGACTGGCGGGTAAGTGGAATGAACTCGGAATATTTTTATGGGAGCGGTTTTTAGCTAACTTTCCGACGGAAAGAAAGATTTATGAGATCAATTTTGTGTCTGTGTGTCGGTGTGTGTGTGTGATGCACATGTATGTGTGTCACCACTTGAAATTTTTGGAATCCGTCAACCGATTTTCGCCAAATTAGGCACATATAGTAATTAGTAAGGAACCTGACATGTAATTATCGACTAAGGCAGGCACTTACTTTCAGAATGCGGCCATTTTAATGCTAAGGGTGTTATGTATTATCTAGGAAACGATTCAACTGATTGAAACCACACACGCTCACACACATATATATGTGTATATATTATATATATATATATATATATATATATATATATATATATATATATATATATATATATATATATATAACGGTATACCTGGCAGAGCAAAGTGTAAGCATACAATTTTGAAATATATATTGTTGTTGGTTCACCATTTCGGAATATAGCACCAAATAAAAAATAAAGATTTACATTATATCTCGAAAAATATTAAACCAATGCTCACCCAATTTGGCACGTAAGTAATACTAAAATAGTATTATAAACTGACGTATTTGAAATTATTTAGGCATTTATTTTCAAAATGGGGGCGATACAAATATTCTAGGTTTATTTCGCATATTTACCAGATCATTTAACCAATTTGAACCGAATATGTATGCCGAAAGTATCTAATAAAACATTAAAGACACGGTAAAATCACATTATTATGACCACCTGGTAGAAGTGTCACCTGCAGCGTGTAGCCTACGAGTATGTCCTGTGACGTGGACTAGTGAAGTGGATATATAATGCAACTGACAGGCTGGCTTCCTGCTGTCACGAGTAAGGGAAGCGATTTAAATGTGTTGCAATACAGGATGATAGACAGCTTCCGTGCCAATGGGAGCAGCATTTCGCAAACAGCGACGTTTGTGAACTGTTCACTTACCTGTGGATATATAATGCAACTGACAGGCTGGCTTCCTGCTGTCACGAGTAAGGGAAGCGATTTAAATGTGTTGCAATACAGGATGATAGACAGCTTCCGTGCCAATGGGAGCAGCATTTTGCAAACAGCGACGTTTGTGAACTGTTCACTTACCTCTGTGATAAAGGTGTATCGTGAGTGGTCGAATGGCACCATTAGAAATAACGGTCGTGGAAACTATGCAGAGCTTCACCCGCCATTGACGCCCGAGGTGAACATCAACTACGACGGTGCGTGAAGGCTAACCGATGGGCGACAGTGGAACAGCCCACCGTCCAAATGGACCAGGGGGCGTCCAGACACATTTCTACCGCAACAGCTCAGCGAACCCTTCTGCGAATGGGGTTCTGGAGTAGACGGAGTGTCACTACAAATATGCTAACAAAGGTGCATCGACGAAAAAGACTGAAATTTGCTCAACAGATTGGCGACTGGGCCGTTGCTGATTGGCGACGGGTAGCCTTTATCCGACGAATCACATTTTCAACTGCATAGAGCGGATGGACGTCAGCGTGTCCAGCGAGAAACATCGGAGAACCGACACCCTGGATCCATTGCTGGACGTGCATAAGGCGGTGAGGGCAGTATTGTGGTCTGGGGAATGTTTCGTTGTAATCTCTAGGTCCCATCATCTGTGTGGCAGGCACTCTTGATTAATTTGGTTATGAATACCTTTTCGGCTATCAGTTACACTCGTACATGATGATTCTCTTTCCTCGGGAGGATGGGATCTTCCAGCACGATAATGCGCCTTGCCACACAGCTAGAAGTGTCCGCACATGGCTGGAAGAGCCAAACAGCCCTGATGTCAATATAATTGAACATCTGTGAGACCACCTAGATCGTCGTGTTCGCCGTCTGTCTCCTTCGACACGCACCCTTCAACAGTTGTGGGACGCACTGCAGACAGCATGGCTCCAGATACCCGCGTTCACATATCAGCACCTGACTGAGTCAGTGCCAGTTCGTCTAGGTGCTGTCTGTCGTGCGAAGGGCTGTTACTCCGGATACTAGCCGGCTTCGACTGTGTATATATCAACACATTACCACTTTTGTCAGCTATTTTGTAAGATAGCGCCACACGAATAAATTATGTCTTTATGTCACATCTCCGTGAACAATTAACCGATTCCTACCGAATTTGGTAAACAAATAGCACTTCGGCAGATGCTGTTAAAGGTATATTTGAAGTCTGTCAGACACTTATTTTCAAAATGGGGCCATATAGCCATTTTAGCTTATAATGCTATATTGTCGAAATTATGTAATCATTTCCACCATAATTTTGTATACTGGCAGTAGATATAGCTACTATCAAATACGTCTCAAAAAAGTATATTTTGTCCTCCATTTTGTAAGATATGTTGCATGAGAAATTAATATTTTATGTTATATCTTGGGAAAAAATATTCCTACTACATTTGAAAAAAAAAAGTTCTGCAGCAGGTGGTGTGAACTGGTACGATTTAAGTACGCCAGGCACTGATTTAAAATACCCACTCTATAAATATTTTTGCTCAGTGTATTTTATTAACTAAGCAAACTATAAATAAAAGTTGTATGCTGGAAGTATATATTACAAACACCAAACTTATGTTTACAGAGCCTGATTTATCTGCAATTTTGTAAGAGAGTCCCATAATAAAAAATTACGTTTTTATGTCCTATCTTGGGAAACAATCGACCGATTTCCACCAAATTTTGGCAAAGAATTTGTAGTCTGAAAAGCTCTATTAATTTATATGTTTTAGGTGTGCCAGTCACTTTTTTTTCAGAACAGAGGCTATAAAATCATTTTAGCTTATTGTGCTACATCTACAAGACAATGTAGGGCATAATCGATCTTCATTTATCATTGTATACTGGCAGTATTCAATCATCGAATGTGTTAATACATAACATTTTCACCCTTCATTTGTGAGGGCTTCGCGTAAAAAATATGGATGTTGTATGCCATATCTCGAGTACCAATCAACCGATTTCCACCCAATATTGCACACAAGTATTGCTTCATTATAGTGTGTAGACTGACATGTTTCAATTGCGGTAGTCTTTTATTAATGGTTATAATATAAATAATTTGGTTTTGTATGTTGTATATATGAAACTATTTAACCAAATTCAACCGAATTTCGTACTTTGTGGTTCTCATTTTAAGCATCCACACAGACAGTCAATGTTTTGAAATCTGTCGGCAAAATAGTGCAAGTTGGAAAAATGGAACATTTCAACTAATTCCACCAAATTTTAAACACTATAAACTTGAATGATATAAATGGCTAAGACCACAATGTTGAAAATGGCGACTAAATTAATAATTTAGTTAAGTTAGCCACGTAAATTAAATAACATACTCAACTTCAGTCAAACTTCGTATTTTGACATTATATATTAGTCCTTAAGCAATTTTGTTCGATGTCCTAAATAAGAAAATAATTTTTTTTTGCCTTATCTCAGGAACCTATCAACCTTTTTTCAATTAATTATTTACACAACTAGCTCTATGGTAGGCCATTTAAATTTGCATGTTTTAACTGGCTCAGTCACTTATTTCAAAATGATGGTAATGTAAATATTGTCGGTTAGTAAACCCTATCATGTGAAACATTAAAATGATTAAATTCCAAATTGATTTTCCAATTCCGACCTCCGTAATACAGTTGATTGCATGCTACTTAAGGTACGAGGTTTTCTGGGTTCGAGTCCCAGATAAGGAACGTCTGTATCTGTAATTGTCTCAGTACTGTTGCGTATGTTTCTGGTTTCATCTCTAATGATAGTGCTGTCAACGAGACGTCGATTGTTATCTACCAACTCAGCTCGTAAGAACTTATTAAAAAATAATTGAATACATTTTGAGTAAAGTAGGCTCGTTAGGTTAGACTATATAAGTATCTTCTTGTTATCACTTGGAATTGTTAGAATTCGCAGACGGCTCAGCAGAATAATAACATTGAATTAATCATTGAAATTGCTGAGAGTCGAGAAGAACATTGTATTTCCCCCCTGTTATTTCGCCGAGGAACCATCAAATACAGAAAATAATCTAGAAGAAACCAAACAATTTCTTTTCTAATTGATTTGGAGCTGGAATTTTGTAATAATTTCCATAAGTTTATGTCGCTGCTGTGTGGGCAGATATCTGCTTCAGAAATGAAAACTGTTCTTTCGAAGGTAGTTGGATGTAAGCGTTATGGGTAGAGCCATGAGTATTTCGCGAATTAATTCGCAGACGAGGTAGACTCCAAACGCTTGTTTTTTTCTCCTACTGTTCTGATTGGACGACGGTTATTTATACACGCCTCATTTAACTGTGAGCCAGTAATAAGCTGGAAGTCGTAGTGTGAGTGAGTGTTTAACAGTCCTGCACGATGCCTCAGTTGATCATAGCAACCAATTAGTAAACGATAATATCTCGAGTGTACAGAGGACTGTCCAACCTAGCTTGCTGCTAACTCAATCCGCAAAATAATCGGAGCTCTAGTTATGAGGTATGCCATTATGGAGGAGGTCATCTTGTCAGACACTCTGAAAACGCTTTAGCGAATTCGTCCACAGAGATATCCTTCAAGACCATTGACGTGAGAGCATCTCTGATAAATATAATCAGTGCTTACTTGTCTCATACCTAAAAACCTAACAAAGGCGGAAAGGTATTCCTGAAAAAAAAAAAAAAAAAGATCACATCAATAATTCACGCGTGAGCTTCCTTTTTGCCACAAACTTTTCACGGCTCATATGGTCAACCTTCCTTACATAAAAGAGAAAATGGTTAGGATTATTTTGTACACATGTCTTTCTTGTCCGGCGTCTTTAAAGGTGACTTTGAACTACTGGTTTACGGGTTGAAATCTCAAGAACGTCATGGATAAGTGACACACACACCCACAAACATACACACACATGTATATATGTGTGGATATATATGTGTATATACACACACATACTCACACACACACGCATATATATATATATGCGTGTGTGTGTGTGTGTGAGTTTGTGAATTTTTGTATCCCACATTTATGCCCTCATTTTTCTTCAACTATTTAAAGCGAATGTACTACAAACAGTGATCCACAGATTGTACTTGCATTGTTACAAAAGGTTTACACACAATGACAACAGCGGCAAGATGGAGAGCAGTGTGGTAACAATGAAATATTTGTTTCACCGTATGCGTAGTTTCTGTAATACTCTAACGTTGAAACCGAGCGAGGTGTTGCAGTGGTAACTCAGTGGACTCGCATTCGGGAGGACCCGTGTTTGATTCCCGGTCCGGCCATCCTGATTTCGGTTTTCCATGGTTTTACGAAATCACTCCAGGTGAAGACTGGGATGGGTCCCTAACAAAGGCCAAGGCCGATTCCTTCCCATTCCTTCCCCAATCCCTCTACCTTGTGTAACTTGAACCGTCTCTACTGACCTCGCTGTCGACGAGACGTTAAGTCCAACTACCTACCTTTAAAGTGGAATATAGGCTTACGTGGGATTAAACGTAAATAAAAATGTATTTTTCCCTTTAAGTGTTAGCCAAGTTAATTGCAATTGTGTCTCTGTACTTTATTGAATACAATATTCATGATATTTATGGTCACCTAGTATCATGAGTATTGATACAGTAAATTTATTACATCGTACATGTAGTGCGTACGTGTCCCTGCATAAGCTGTTGATATACGCTGACTCAATACTAGACCTAGTTCGACGAGCCCGCGGCAGGGACTTGTTACCTAAACAACGGCCACGGTGAACCAGTCAGCGTAATGGTAATTCAGGCCGGGCTAGTGTCAACACAGGCGATGCGGACCTCTGTCAGACGTGCCGTAGGCACCGTGAGTAATCCCCGTCTTCAGTTGTGTGAGATGCAAACGCCTCTGTGAGGGATCTTCACGCATTCCAGGCATCAATGTAGAAACAACAAGCAGGGAAATTAAGCCGTAAGACAGTTTCTTTGCGTTTTTGAATCTAGGTTCCCTCAAGGTAACTCTCTAATCGTTTCCGTTTAAAATCTGCGGAAACGTCTCGCAATGCTGTAATCCTCGAACCATAAAATCAAGGACAGAATTTTAACTACTTAAAATTTTTTAAATATGTTTCATTTATTGTCAAGATATTTGAATGCTGGTAACTATAGGATATCCACGGCAAAGTGAGCACTTCTTTAAGCCCTCTCATTTGAAATAATATTCAATAAATATTTTTTGTGGCCTTAGACATTAACTGTCGAGTCTGGTGAAATATATTCACTGGGTTTATTACTTACATGGAAATCTTTAATTTAAAGTTTGGGAAGGGTAATAATGGATGATGGGAATAAGTAACTAGGGACTGAAAAGTGCTCTATATAAAGGAGTCCATAGATAACAATTTTAAAATACCATCTGTGATTGAGGAGTATTCGGAAAATACATTTGACCTCTTATATTTCTGTATTTTGTATAAGTGCATAACGATATCTCGTCAGGTTAATGAGTTATTGAGGAGACCTCGAAAACGCATTTCACCACTTTGTACTCTCTTTCAGGTCACATTAAAATAACTGTTCATTCCTAGTGTTTGCCTGCACTTTAAGGCGAAGCCATCCCTAAATATGCATACTTTTGTATCCAATTATTTTAATGTGCGTTAGTGGGCGTGTGAGTGAGTGAGTCAGGACACTCAATTTCATAGATAGAGATTACTATGTAAAGTACAATTAAGAAACGGCTTACAGCAACTTAATATATTCAGAAAATATATTATTTTGTAATGTTACGGAATAACTTTCATCCCTCTTTTGCAAATGACAACAGATCCAACGATGATTAATATATGAATTTAAGCTACTTTATTTATTTAGAAATATTACTGTAAAATCTATCTGAACTTGTTTACAAAGAGCGACAAATTCAAAGTAAAGACAATTTTGTTTTCAGTACTGCCACTTTGGTTTCCCGCATTGTTACACATTACTAAACAATATTGCGTATATATTAGAATGCCTACCGCCAGTGACATCACATAATAGAGAATGTAAGGCCTTGTAGTCTCAGTGGTAACCCTACGCATCGGCCATTCTAGGCAGCAATGGTGACTACTTACTGGCAGCGTATTTAACCCCTAACTGTACTACGAATAAACTATTTTTAATGCTGTAACACCTCAAATACGCGCTTCTTATTCCTTAGTCACATATAGCTCAGTTTATTTTGGCCATGTGTATTTTAACGTAATATTTATTGGTTTTATTTAATATTTTTGTGGCAGATATATTTAATTTGCTAAAGCTCTAATTCATATTATTAATTGCAAGTTGTTTTTAACTACAGTAAACAATTTTTATGTAATTATGTTTGTAAGTCTTTCTGTTTTCATTCACTAAGCTATTTTTTTATGTGGGCCGCTTTGCAAAGAAGAATTTATTGATTGGTTGCTGTGGTAACCCAAGATATATATGTAAGATAGATGTAGCCGTCTCGTGATTAGCGCGATGTTTAAAGGCGTCCTTTAAGTATGCAGTTTTTAAGGCTTTTAGCCATCTTGGTTTTTCTCATCAGGAAAGCGATAACCTAGTGAGTCGTCGGCATGGGATATATTTAATTTTGCTGGCAAATTTAGCCGAGTACCGTACAGGAATGCAGACTGCCTATAGAGCGAAGACGCGCCGCATCTGAAGAGCAATAATTTAAGTTTGCACGCGCTACCTACGCGGGTTATTTTTGAAGCCAAGTTCGAGTAACTGTGATTGCATGGGGTACAACAAAGGCTCTAGTAACGTACCTTACACTCGAATGCCTAGTGAGGGAAGACTAAGGCCCACAACCAGCGGAACCTGCTACAGAAGATATCAGGAGATGTGACTTCGATCAATGTTTGTTTATAAGCTAAGTATGCAGAGTCTTTGACACAGAGACTGCCCTTGTAAAATAATTAATGATTGTTGAGAAATTAATCTGTCTTACGTTAAGCCAACTTGGATCATCTTTGTCATTAAGGTTGCTCGTCCTGTATGCCTGTGGAGCCCTGAATGATGTCTCATGTTCTCCTAACTGTGTTGGTGTGAGAAAATTATTTATTATTTTAATTTACAGATCTTAAAAATAATTTAAAGGATCTGAAGAGACTAAGCTACATTTGAATTCAAATCAAGAAATACGTACAAGACAACTACACCAATAGATACGATCACACAAAGTTAAGTAAATTTTGAAATCAATTACGAGTTGCTTTATAATAATTCGTATGTGCACAGATATTCATTTTATTCGTGATGTTAAAAATAAAATATTTATTTTTCAATTAATGTTTCAATTACTTCCACTCAAGTGTCTGCGAGTAATAATCTGGTCAATAACTAGTGACTGTTTTTGTTTTTTATTTTCTAGTGTCTCTTTTCTGTTATTTATAGCCTACGAAGGTATGGATGTTGCAGTTGTTCCTGAACAACAAACATCTTTGGTAAGATACGGGTCTGTGGTAAGATTTAATCAATCTGGGGGGTTTCCTTGTGTGTATCTGTTAGATTAACTTTTAACACTTACATTTAACACAAAAATATACTGGGAATAACACTATTTTAAATGTTCGATGCACATATACTCTTTCATGCCCACGAAGAATTTTAATATTATTGAGCAAAAAAGGATGTAACTAATAATAAATTTACTATATTGGACCTTAAAATCATAAAATATTACCTTAGGAGCTATTTTTTGCCGCAAAGATACTGTGAATTGACCAGCCAGCTAATTGCTTCTACATTGTGACTAACATTTTTTATCTCTGCTACCAGCTGGGGACAGATAAAGTTTAGTCACCACTCCTATTTCTGAGAAGATGAAACCAGTGCTCGAGAAGGACTTCCGAGAACATAGCTATTTCCGGTTAGATTTCCTCATGTACTATAAGGAAGTAGTGCCATTTCAAGTTCCTTTTTTTTTTTTAATAAGTAACTATTTCCAGCTCAAGCTCCTGAACAAGAACTCGAAAGATTTCTGAACGTTCCACTCGTATTTTTATTAAAATTTTACCGTGATACTTAATTCGGTGTGTATTAAAAAAAAAAACATTTATATAACAAAGTTGGTAGTGAATAAACAAGCTAGAACTCACAATTTTAAAAATAAATATACGCACTGCTTTTATAAATCTTAGCGGCCATGCTTACGACACGATAATAATATCAACGGACAAAAAAGAGGCTCAAGTAATCCGGAATCGATTTCCGGGGAAATTTATTACTTTTAGTATCATAAGTTTATCTATAAACTGGAAAGAATCAAAACACAATTAAGTTAGTGACCTTTATGATCTCCATGAAGAAATTAACGCTACTCTTAATTTCTACCCCATTTGCACATTCTGCGTCTGAAGGCCACATTGTTTCGGTGCTCTGAAACGAAAGAAATATAATTGTATACAGCTCATGGCAAAAGTGTATTTTAATTTCGTTCCATTGCTCTCTAACGATGTGTGATTTTCACATGATGTATCATAAAGCAAGCTGACTTACAAACTTATATCTCTTCCTAATTGTAAACAAGAATAATCTACAAAACACGCAGTACTGAATTTCTCACATACTTAGATGAAAAATTCGGCTGTATTCTCAAAGATTTGTTATAACTAATGCATTATTTATATTATTATTTGGCAAGTTTAATATGATGAACGATTACTATACCGCAAAATTTTGTTCCAGTTTGTTCAGGAAATTAACGATGTTGCAAAAATGGTTTATTTCCTGACAAAGGTAGGCCTACATATTCGATAATCGAATCAAACTAAGAAGAACGAAATGAAGAGAACGCGACTATAGGAACTCAGTAGATAGGTTTGGCCGATTCGGGAACAGGAGATCAGGGATTGGATCCGAATCCGACCTAACACCATATTGTTTCCGCCGCAATCTTGTATTGCATCATTGCTGCCATTTTGGATTATGTCATTGCTGCAATTTTGGATTACCTCAATATCTGGGATTATGTCATCGTAGCCATCGTGTTTCCACCACCATCTTGTATTACATCATCGCCATCATGTTGTATTCGCAGTCATCTAATATTGCTTAATCGCTATTATGTTGTATTACGTAATCGCTACCATATTATGTTACATCATTGTCGCCATTATTTTTTGTGATTACTCACCTTTGTTCCAATTAATTCTCTCTTTCCACCTTAATCGTCGACTATTTATTAACCACCCCCTCGAACTGCCATCTTGGATTTTATTTTTCGTAGTCACTTTCATTCCACCTTATGCTCTGTCCTTCCTTTTCACTTTGTCGGAGTCGATGATTGACACACTATTATTCGTTCTATCGCCCGCTGATTAATCAGTCCCCTCGAACTGCATTTTAGATTTAATTTTCCTTACTCACCTCTGTTCCACCTCGTGCACTATCATTCCACCTTGATGGCTTCCATCTTAGATTACATTATTTTGTCAACTTCATTTCACCTCGTGCTCTGTCATTCCTTTTCAAATTTGTCACCTTCATTCAACTAATGCTCTATAATTCCACCTTAATGTCTACCATCTTGGATTTAGTTTTGTCATGCTCTGCCATTCCATTCCCAATATCATGTATTTCATTTTATCTCACTCTGTAATTACATGCCCACCATCATGATTTGATTTGATTTTTACAGGCTCTGTCATTCCATTCCTATCTGTTGCTCTGTAATTCTATTCCGATTTAGAAACAAGCTGATTACACTGTCTCCTCGTACTACCATATTGTTTGATCGGCTGCTCTGTCATTCCATGTTAGCCATTTGGGATTTCATTTGTTGACTAAGCCCCGGGTAAGCTGTTGACAACACCACTGGTCGGCAGGTTTTATTGGAATCTCCCATTTTCCCTGCCCTTGCATTTCTGTGCTGCTCTGTACTCACCCCGCTTCACCCTCATTGGATCTCAAGACCTCAATGTTAAGAGCCACCCAAACCTTTCCTCTAAACTCAACTCCCCTCCAGTGTATTCGGATAGGCTTATAATATTTATAGGAGTAAATCTTTTTTAACTTGGATTCTACTTTCCAGAAGAAACATGCAGCTATATTTTTCCTCTTGACTGCGAGCTGTATAATATTCCTCTATTCAAAGTATGTCCTGCTATCTAACCAGAACAACACTCAAGGAAAAACTATGCAGTGCGGCAAATAGCTTTACCAATGCTTTTAATAATCAGAATAAATGACCCGAACTTTTTATTTTAGTAATATGACTAAATTCTACATAAGTAATCATTTTGGCTGAAGTCATTGTTATTTTTACTTTTTTTTGTACATCTACATAAATAGATTCGAAGAACAATTTTTTTTACAATTAATTGTTTTATACATTTTATACTTGAGACTAAACAGTGGACAGACAGCAATTCATTTCTTACTCATACCCCAGTCCCGCATGACAAGTTCTTATTATTTAGAGAGGATGAGACTAGTCGGCGTAACGGCGCCAATAATTCGGTTGTCCCAATCTGATACACACACTGGTGTGAACTTGCCTCTCCCGGAGCCCAGCAGCAGGTTAAACAAATTGCATTTATGCCTCGGGGTTCCATTACCCAGTGCTTTTCACATTGTCTTATCCTAGACCATAGTTCCACCTTCCCCGACTGCCTTGTGATGCTACTTTATTATAAGACTTGCCACTGTACAAGAGCTCTGCAACATAATGAAAGACAGAGAGAACTGAAAGTGACGCATTGTCGTCGGAGCTACGTTTGCGTACATAATTTGAAGTCGACGAGATTTGAGGAAGCTGGTCAGAATTAGCTAACAATATTTCATCCCAGCTAACAAGCAAAGTTAAATAGAAATTTGTAAATTATGTCTATAACCACAAGTGGGTTTTAGATGGCTTGTCTATTTTACTGTGTAAGAGTGGTATAGAACCTTATAAAAAACTTTGTGTATTTATGTCGGAGGTGACGAATCCAAAAAAAAAAAAAAAACGGACTCGGTCGCTAATTTTTGTTCCGAAACGTTGCTTGTAAGAGCGACGGAACTTCATTTAAAAGCTACGATTACCAGTGTCATAAAAATGTTGCATTAAATTATTATCTTTATTAGCATTATATATATATATTTTTTTTTAGTTCACAAAAGATTTCAGTGGAAGCAAATTTAATATTTTATAATAATTTTCGTATAATTGAACGTCAAAATCCAAAGTTTAATGTTTTAGAAACACGCGGTTAAATGAAACCAAGCCACTTGCAAAACCTATTTGAATTGCTACTAAAATGCGTGTATGTAACTACACAAGAGACATAAATATTTAAAGAAATGTTATGAATTTTGTGATGTATAGCAGTGTGCATTTAAAACGTGTTTTTCAAATAATAAAATATAACATGGAAATACGTTTCAGCTTTCCGTGATTCTTTTTTGTTAAAATTTTAGTTCATTTTAATTTATTGTTTTAAAATTTTTAATTCGCAAATTTTAGTACACTATAAAACAAATATTATGAAATATTTATTTGCGTTTCATTTGCTGGAACGTATGTCACTGGTCATGTTAGCAGGTTGAACGAAACTTAATAATGCCTCTGGAGTATTGGTTAGTTCGAGTATCGTCTCGGGAATACCTGTCCACGGCAGTAGAGGGAGCGGGTATGTTTTGGCCCACTTTGGTCACCGGCAGGCGTAGTGCCATAAGACTAACCTGGGAAGGGTCTCATACAGGAGGATACCAAACTGTCGTTGCACATATTTGGAGTTAGGGATACTAGCTAGCGCTATACCTGGTGCTGGAGTGGAAGGATACCATCTGGCGCTATTCCTAATCACTGTTCTGTGATTGGTCGTTGGTTGGCAGACCATCAATTATGCATTTAAGCCTTTTTGTTAGTATACTCATAATTTCCGAACAATTGAAGATATAGTGATCAAATTCATAACATAGGCATCGTATCCGATATCCATCACAGTGCTAAGGTCATTTAAAACCTAAGGCCTTTCTGACAGAGTCAAATATGCGTTTAAGCCCTTTTGTAAATGTAATCACATTTTCCGATCCGTTGAAGATAATAATAATCAAATTTATATCATAACCATCATACCCGATAGCCATCACTACTCTAAGGTAAATTTTACCTTAAGCCCTTTCTGGTAAGGCCAAATATGCTTTAAGCCCTTTTATGTACATACATATAATTTCCGAACCATTCGAACTATGCTCATCAAATTCATAGCTTAGGAATAGTATCCGATATCTATTACGATGCTAAGGGCAATTATGCCTTAATCCCTTTCTGGTAACGTCAATTATTCTTTAAGCCATTTTATGAACATACTCATAATTTCTGAACCATTTAAACTATACTATTCATATTCATAGCTTAGGAATTGTATCCGATATCCGACAGAATGGCAAAGTCATTTAGACCTTAAGCCCTTTCTGACAAGATCAATTATGCCTTAATCCCTTTTACTATCATAGTAACTCATAATTTTCCATCTACTAAAGCTACAAACATAAAATTCATAACATACATATCCACCCCAACGACAAACAAGACTACAAGGTCTAACACACCTAAATCCCTCTCATAAGCATAGTAACTCATAATTTCACATCTAACAAAGTTACAGTCATCACATTCATTACATACAAAGCAACCCCAACAACAAACAAGACTACAAGGTCAAACACACCTAAAGCCCTTTCATAAGCATACTAAATCATAATTTCCCATCTACCAAACCTACAAACCTCAAATTCATAACATACACATCACTCGCAATGACAAACAAGACCACATGGACAAACACACATAAAGCCATTTTAGAAGCATAGTAACTCATAAATTCCCATCTACCGAAGATAAAGTCATTAAACTCGGGCTCTAACGACTGGTGAGCACATTGCTACTGAACTCGAATCCCATTCAGGATACATGTATTTTATTCAGTTCTTATTAGCTTGTAATTTAAACAGTGAACGACGAGAGAAACTCATCAAGGTAAATAGATTGGTATAATAAGAAATTGATAACTATCCAAATTAGTATATACATATTGGTTTGAGACTCATACCTTACATTCCGATACAAAATGTATATCAAGTAATCACACCTTGCTAACATTGCTCAGGGAACATCTTCGCTTGTAAGGTGAGTTCACACTTATGCAAAAGCTCCACAGACTCCACACAGCACCACACTAGCACCACATAGAAACAAACTAGGACCACATAGCATCAAACTAGCACCACACTAGACCCACATAGCACCACACTAACACCATATAACACCTCACATAGCACCTCACACAGCACCTCATATGGCACCTCATGTAGCACCTCATATACCACCTCACATACCACCTCGCATACCACCTCACATAGCACCTCATGTAGAACCTCACAGCACCTCACGTAGCACCTCATGTAGCACCTCATGTAGCACCTCACATAGCCTCTCACATAGCACCTCACACATAATATCACACAGCACCTCACTTACCACCTCATGTAGCACCACACTAGCATCACACTAGTACCACATCCTGAGACAGCTCCACAATCTGCTCCACATCCTCCACGCCTTGTTCCACACACTCCTAAATCTGCTCCATATGCTCCACAATATGGTAGACATGTTCCACAATCTGATCCACAATCTGCTATACATTCTCCACAATCTGTTCCACATGCACCACATCCTAAGGCAGCGCCACAAACATCACCACATCCTTAGCCAGCACCACAAACACACACACAAACAATCACACAGCTAAATTACACTTACCAGCCAACTGAAAAAAAAATAACTTCACAATTATATCAACTTACCATAAATCTCAAATGAACCAAAACAAACACGATCATATTATGAGTCCATTTCATATTATAATATTAATATCAGATTAACTAACTTAGTTTCCAAAACATTCCAACCAGCTAAGCTAACACAGCCTTTAATTTGCATACCATCTCCATTACATCATGGAAGTCATCTTGTTCGCCCTATACTCAACAGATACTACCGAAATATTTACAATTAATACACCGATATTTTTTCCATCTAATGTTAGGATATTCAAATAATTTTCGCATATAGAAATAAGCTCAGTACTCGATTTCACGACATCAAAGAGACATACTTCATTTTCAAAAAGATACGACCTCCCAAACCATATCTAGTGTCATGCTACTGGAAGGTGGATAACATTTGAGAATTTACTGAAGACATGCAATTCTCTCTATATCCAAAATATTTAATAAAATGTAGAAGGAAAAGAACTTCTCGCCTTAAATAATTAATTAATACAAGTTTTCCTTTCTTTTATTTATTTACTGGAAAATAAATACTTTTATAATGAAGTCGCATACGTCTCTTCTAAATACCATTTAAATTACCAGAGAACTCCATCTCAATAGATATATCAATCTTAGCTTACAATTAATTTTTTATGAATCATAACAGTCTCTACAACCATCAGAAAATATGTATGTTTTATAACATTTGCAATTTACCTTTAACTCAGATTAGTCTTTAAAAATTCCTCCCAGTCAGTTAATAGAAGGAGGGAATGAATAAATACAATAGTATTCTATACACTTCAAATTTATTTCACATAATAGTCAAAATTACATATATAAATACACTCAATCATATTCTCCACTCACAAAACATAGGTGTAAAGAATCCAAATATAATTATTCCAACCTTAAACATTTCATAAGATTTACATTTTACCTACAAATTTATACAGATTTCATGCAAAAGAAACAAAAAAAAAACAAATATTACTGCATTACGTTGTGTTTACATTTATCTATATGTTTGTCTAATATAAACTTCCTGGTAAATATTCGTGCATACATCATACACCGATGTAATATACATTCAAGATTTTTTTTAACAATTACTCGTCATGTGACGATACATATTATTAATGCACTGATTTCCAGAAACCATTGAGTTGTCCACCCCAACACATCCATCGCAAGTTAACAAATGTTTTCAAGTTGGGTATAATCACTAAACACAGAATGGCATTTCTACATGAATATTTTTTTTCCAACTATGTTACCTAAACAATTTTTTTTTTTATGTCTTCTCAAATTGCGATGTGAAGTAAATTCCTCCTCACAAGTTTTACACTATAAACGAGCTTGTGTACTCTCTTCCGAAGTAATTGCCAGTGTTGTAATCAATTCACTTGATTGTAAGGAGATTTTACATTTTTTTTCTCATGCTTCTTTAAAGCATTCTCTTCCTTAAACAAACGTTGACATATTCCACACCGGTATACTTTCAAAGCAGGATTCTTGGAACAGGCTCTTTTTTCATGATGATGAACATAACGATATGTGATAAATTTTTCTCCACAGAAACGACATACGTGTTGTATTCCCATTGATGTATTACCTTTACATACCGATTCATGCCTTCCTAATGCATAATATTTCGTAAATATACGTCCACAGATTGCACAACAATACCTAACACACTCAGGATTCATTACACAATTACTACTCTCATGGCACCACATCCTGCGAATATGCTTAAATTTTTCATAGCAGTGCTGGCAGTGTAATCTAAGGGGTGGTTCACCCATTGTAGGAGTAAACTGCAGCAGCTCATAAAAGGAAGATATAGCTTATCACTAGAACCAAAAAAAGACTGACATATCAAACATCTGTGTAGATGGCATTTAGGTTTACTGTGACAGTATTGTTTAAGAGAACATAACTTTCCCGCACCAAAATACTATTTGGATAAAATAACAACACTTATGCCTCATATCTAATGCTTGATGCGAGGTTTCTTCTGAAGAATGCAGAGCCTTTATGTTCACCTCTGTCATCCTAAACAGACTAAGATAAATAACCTACGGCAACGAGCTTCTATACATTTCGTAAATGTAGTAATATACAATGGAAAAAAAAACAATCAATCATTAGAGATCCAATCTACCGGTGATCCATTGAATGAAACAATGACAAACACAGTTTATCAAACACAATGCCACTACTGTTCGGAGCTCATTCCATCTTAAACGACCGAAACATAAACAAACATCTCTCCACGATCATATAATATTACTCTAAACACAACATACCTTTGTACTTGCTCATGAAGTAACTAACATACAAAGAGACAAAATTATATATGAAAAACATCTCTCTAAAGATCGCAAATATTTTTTTTTAACTGTTCGCCTTAAATAATCGTAAACCATAAATGCATCTGTAGGTTATATGGATTACAGGTTATCACCCCTTCAAACGAATGTTAACATAGAAGGATGTGTGTAAGATGCAGGCTTAAATATAAAATACATGATAGGTATACTTAATTCTTTTTTCCAGGTTACATGTACACCTACCAAAACAGAATGAAATTAACACCTATTCACATTAACAGTTTAGACATTTCATGATATTACTACTGTACGGGAAACGAATTTCGCAATCATGCATTACATCACCCCCTACTTAAGTGCATTAGTTAAGTAAGATTCCTAATTAAGAAAATACCAATCCAACATTCCCTATCATGTTTATGGAATTAGCGAACAAACCATTCAACTCTTAAGTAGAGACACGAGGAAAGTTTTGGCCCACCTAGCGCAAGTGTCTCCTAAGTCGCATTTAGTGCAGGAGTGGTCTAAGTACCTAGTGATATGCAAATGAGATTAAATAATTATTTGAAAGATTAATAAATTTATTTAGTTGATTAATCAATTAATTTAACTGATTAATTTGATTAATAAGAAAATATTTTGAATATATTTTTATTTTGATATCCAAATTTTTTTATTATTTTATTGGCCTTAAAAGGGTCATAAGGGTGATATTGGCAGAGCAGGATCAATGTGTCCTCTGTGACGTCCTAGAACCGATGACTAGAGGAGTAGCGTGCAATGGTTTATATAGGTGTTTATGTTGGTGTAAGATTGGTTTAAGGACATTATATTTTTTTATTGTTTGTGACTGAGATTCTGAGCGGGATACACCACCAGGTCGAATGTCTGGATGCATAGTGAGGATTTAAATAAATGTTTTAGGCTAAGTAAATATTTTTAATAACAAGAGATATTAAAATAGGTTACCGAACGAATTACTTGAATCATAAACCAATTTCATTAAAACGACTTTCATTATCCAATTTATATTAATATCCACAAAACATAATTGAAAATTAAACAAATTAAATTAAACAAACGAAACTCCCAGCTAATCTAAAATTACAACTCACCATTACTCCACAACCCCTCCCAACGAAAGAACACATACACAAATATAAATACGTACTCCATCCCTCATCGGCTATCAAAACACGCATCAAATAATGCCTTACAAAAATGATTGATTCAAATAACTTACCCCAAGATTGGAGTGCTAGTATGAGGTGCTATGTGAGGTGCTGTTTGAGGTGCTATGTAAGGTGCTGTGTGAGGTGCTGTGTGAGGTATGGAGCAAGGTGTGGAGCAAGTGGAGCAATATGTGGAGAATGTGGAGCAAGGTGTGGAGCAGGTGGAGCATGTGGAAGAAGTTGTGGAGCAAGGTGTGGAGCAGGTGGAGCTAGGTGTGGAGCAGGTGTAGCAAATTGTGGAACAAGGTGTGGAGCAAGGTGTTTAGCAGGTGGAGCAAGGTAAGGTGCTATTTGAGGTGCTGTGGGAGTTGCTAGTGTGCTGTTAAGTTTTAAGTGATAAGTCATAAGTGTTAAGCATGGAGGCGAATGTGGAGGGGAGGAGGAGGAGGAGCAAGTATAGACTTAGCCTTTTTGCAAATTGTATAATGTCTCTTTAAAGTGTTGTTGAAAAAAATAACTTCAGTATTAAAAAATAAGTATATATACCATGCACCTAAGCACATATTTGAAGAATAATATCTCTTCACAGCAGATTACCGTGTTGATTCACAGCTGTAGTAATTTTTGAGTAATACTCGATTTTCAATCGAGTTATTTATCAGTTTGTATTTCCTTGAAAACTGATTTAAAGTATTTTGCTTTGTTATATGACAAAGTCGATGCCAGTTAATGAGGTTCACCACTAAGCATTTCTTAGCCTTGCTCTGTGGGGAAAGAGTCCGTTTACCTAGGGTTATCTCCCAAACCATTAGCAATAGTGTAGCTTGTCTCACCATTTTGTATTTCAAGTTCAGCTAGGCTTTCTCGAGATTCTCCCTTATTCCATTACTTTCAGACTTCATTCATTTCTTGACCACTTCCCTTTTCGTACTTGTTGATTTTCAAATTGTGTAAAAAACAATAATCATTACATCTCACCCACAAATTCTCAATCCCTAGTAATTTACAAAATATACAAAAAATGTGACGAAATGAATTCAAACTATTAAAAAACAAGTCACGGTATTTCCTTCACCATTGTCATTTTTAATTTATTCAAAATATCATCCTTAATACTAAATTCACAAATATTTACAAACATTTAAACAAGTTTCTTGATAAACTATTACAAATATTCACAAGTTTACAACTTCACGAACATCTACAACCTTCCTGAAAATTATGTTTACATCATAATTCTAAAACACTTAAAAATATATACAAACATTCATTCCCACATTATTATTTTTTTGATTAAATTTATTATTTACAAGCAGTAAAAACTAAAATCTATACATGAAACGGCGCTTCAGGGTGGCGTCCTTGTATTTCACAGCTGGGTTATTATTATTATCATATATATATATATTAAAACTAAAATTATACACTATCTACATCAAACGGCGTTTGGGGTGTCGTCCATAGCAGCGCTATGTTTAGTTTCCGCTATATTGTATCCGAGTAATCAGCGCACACACCAACACCTACGATGCCCACACACACACACAAACATAACACCTTGCAGAAGCCGAGCAAAAGCGACGTGAATAACGATTATTGTTCGCGACATCTGACAGATATGGCCGATCCGCAAGTTGTAGATTCTTATATCCCATTATGTAGTTTCCCGCGAATCTTTCAGCACTGAGGCACGTGACATGGCAATGTCGAAACGTTTGCCAGCGATGACCACGGTAAATTCAAAGAAAAATAAAATAATGTCTCATACATTATAATTACGAAGAAAATAAAAATGTTATTTTAGCATAGTTTTTTTAGAACGCGTGTGCAAATAATGAGCCGTAAATTATATATATATATACACACATACATATATATCATGCTTTCTTTGGCGGATAACATTTCTACCTTTATAGTGGTGAATAGTCAGTGATCAGCAATCTTGTGGTTGCCGGGTCATTTGCAAGCACCACCATCTTGCAATTTACGAATTGTTTACTAATACTTTTCTTTTCCTAGAATTAAGTTAAAAGAGTAGATATAATTTAAACAAACAAAACAAAACACTTTTAATGTCATTCGCCTCGACGTTTGAGCAATCGAAGTATTTTCAAGTGTCAATGCCTTAGTAAAAAAAATTTGATTAGATTTAATTTAGTAATTTGGCGCAGATACAGAATCATATTCAACTAATATTTAAAGTGAAGACCATGAGGGAATCATTAAGTTACAATGATGTATAAATTAAGAGTATTCATGGCCGCTCGCTCGTCAGGTTTTATATTATACGCCATTTTACACAGTCTAAAATGTATGTAAAAAACTGAAAATAAAATACAGCTTAAAGTTGAATATTTAATCATTTCATAAAAAAAATTCCATGCTGTATTCCTGTAAACAAATCATGGGCTATTTTACACATCAAAATGAACGTAAATGCTAAATTTAAAATACCATACACGTTTATTCTAACGTGTTACCTCGTGCTTCGAAGAACAACGCTATTGCAGCCTTCGTCGATGTGATAGAGGAAATCGCTGACGTGCACAAATTGTAATAATGAAAATATTGTTTCGTGAAGAGCACTATCTATGTTACACTTATTTGAAAAGAATAAATAAACATTAAACTGAAGGTGACACTGGAGGGGGACACATGTTGGTACATGCACAGGACATGGTAGTATGCATACATAAAACATCAAAGTATTGTACTACACCGAGCATATATTGCAGAGACCAACATTTGCAGGAAGCACTTATGCATGGTTGCAGCAACATTCTTTCCAATCCGAGATCTAATGATCCTAGTTCCAAACCAGGATCCAGTTTGATCATGGTTCCAATGTGAAAGTGTTGCATCAACGAAATTTCATTATTTTAGATCTCCGATTCATCGATCTTGGTTCCAAAGTGAGAGATCGAGATTAAGTATGAGACAGATTTTACTGTCGGTACGTAATATATGACGTCACTATAGATCGAACTAGATGGGCGATGTTTTATTTGTTATAAATGAATTATTGTTGTACGAATTTTACTGGATAATATTCAAGTGCGTATAATGTTGCTTTAATTTCCCAAGAAAACAATCGAACGTAGTTCTATCTGTCGGCATATTTTCAAACTGCATTTGTCGACGAAGGTTGTTGATCTCGGATCGAGATTTAAAACCACCAATTTCGGCGGTTCGAGATTAACTTCAACTTGATCTCCAGTCCAGCTCTGAACTCGAATTGCGCAAGAGTTTTCTGTGTCAATCTTAGATCCGATCTCGGATCGAGTTTCGAACCACGATGGTGCAACCGGGCATTAGACATCATTCTGTATCTTGCATCTGTGTACACCCCCTAGTGGCACATCCACACAAGAAAACCGCATTAAACGCAAATGGGACGCAACGGAATATGATGATTTGCGGCAGTCTTTGCTGTAACCGCGTGGTTCATCATGGAAATATTTTTTTTTTTGCAAATGAGTGTATATTTGTTTGTAATTGAATGGTTAGAAATTAATTTTGGGTGTCCGTATTACAAGTTTTGTTCGCCAAACAACCATCTAATGAGTGCGCCGTAAAAACCAAAACATTCAAATGAAATTGTGATAAAAACCGCCTCACTGCGCTTCGCGGCCGGCCAAGAAATAGTATGTAACGTACGCATTGGTTCAAAAAGCCGCTATAATATGATGAGCGATGCATACTATAATGTGTTGATTTACGTTTGAATTATATAACTCAGCTGAATCCAAACACTCCTGCTATATGTGAGGCACAAGAACAGATTTGGTCGAAAGGCCAGCCCTTTAATGCATTTTTATAGCGTATAATAATGTGCCTAAATAGTAATGCACAAGACGAATTCTATAAATTATGTCAAACAGCTACTGAATCATTTATAGAATTTTAAAAGTAAAATAAAATTGTATTGCAAATAAGTTTTCAAAACAAAATTTAAATTATAGTTATCCAACAAATTAAAAGACGGAGCTGTTCACGTTAATTTTCAGCTGAAAATTTATACTACATGTTTATTAAGGGTCGTCAGGTAGGCTGCACTGATGTGAAAAATACACACTAGACAAAATATTTAACTGTTAAACATTTTAAAATCTGAAACCTATTTCCTTATATTTTTCATTACAAATACCACTAATTATGCCCTACTTTGCTCGCCTAATTCATTGTTCAGTAACAAGAAACAATGCGCAGATGAGCAGTATAGGCTGATTGGTGTTTCCGTAGTCCATTAGATTCTCCATTAGTTTTTACGAATACCTTGCTTACGGAATCCTATTTGTCAATCTTCTTGACTCCTCGAAGTATTCCGAACTTGACCACCGCCCATATTGTGACGTAACTAAAGATATGGAAAATTAACTTGTCTATTAGCTTCGCTCCTCTCTAAAAATGTTTCAACAAAGCAAACTATTCTTTAATCTGAGTGGTACTTGTATTCTTTACAGTTGTTTGAGTCTAATACGACCATCATTTTCGATTACGATTCCTCATATGAAGTGCAATACCAACATGGAAAATAACAAAAATTAGTTAGCGTTACTTAATTTAACAGACTTGTATACATAAAATGTTACTATTTTGAACATTTTTATTCAGCCAGCTTTGGACGGATAAAAGAAGTGTGAAAAATTTTACTCTTTAAATCTGATTGCTATAACTATCTAACTAACTCTATGGATATTCCACCAGCCCACAATCCCATTCGTCTAAAATTACATCGCCAGCCAGTATTATGCTATAAACCATTAAGAGAAATAATAAGCAGTTGAAGACCGAACACCTCGTTATTAAAAATAATAAATAAAATTGCAAATAATAATTTCAGACGAATAAGCAGAGTTATCAGCTCTCAAGAATTCGATGTTAAAGAGCAAACCAAATCAACCCATTCCACTCCACGAATTGAAATAGATAGTTTGGGTTATAATAAAAATATTCCTGTCCTATCAACTTATTCCATAAACGATGTTTGACCACCAGAAATTATTTATTTTAAATTGTGCCAAACATTGTTCAAATTGTATGCATTGTATATGAAGACATTTTCCTTAAATGAAGAAAATTTACACTTTTTATTTTTTTTAATAATTTAATATCAAATATAAAATTCTTCTGTTTTGTTGCAGCTATTATAAAAATGCAAACTAAATTTTAATTGAACAAGTTTAGTAATAGTGAAACAAGAAAACTACATGGAAATCAAATGGGTAAATCATATTAAGATTTTAATATCATTAAATATTTAAAAAAAGAAACGTATTTGATTCAATTAGAAAACAAAATGTAGGCAATTCACTAAGCAGATGCTATAACTTTGTTTAAAGAAAATATATTAACAGAAATAAAATTATGATAGCGTTTTGCACAATCAGAGGAAAAGATGAACACTAGTAGCGTGAATATTGTTCCATCATTAATATGGTTTAGACCAAATATTAATACTAGTACTCGTCTTGTAAACAAATAAAAATTGGGCAACAAAATAATTATCATGGGCATTTATCTAGTTACCCCTTTTGAATAGCAAATAATTTCTAGTACACAGCTGTAATGGAAAATATTCGGGGTAACAGCAGTGTAGTCTGGATTCAATCATAATACATTTTGTCTCCAAATACGCCACGAACAAAGTGAAGATCACAAACCTCCCGTAAAAGTTGGAAGACTAGTTGGCAGCATCATTATCCCGCGAAGACTGTAGACCTGGCAAGCTGGTTGACATAAAATCCTGACTGACGAAATATATTTACAGTATTCTCTCGTTGTAATATAATTCAGTCTAGAATTCATACTTCGAGCTCACAGATTAATAATCTATCATAAATTGAGGGCTCAGCAACACACACTTATTACTTCTTGACTGCCCTTCGATGTTCCTTTTCCTTAACTGCATTTTTTTTCTTTTCGTTACTATCAAAACGTTCCTAAACCTGAAAACAAAATGTGCATATCGCACAAAATTTCCAAGTTTCCCTATTATGATTGTCACGGTTAGTGTCGCTCTTTTTACAAGTAAACAAGTGGTTTATTATCAAAAAACGTACGACAGAGAATAATACAGTTCGTTAAACATCGATTCTAAGTATAAAATTATCTCCTATCATTACCATATGATATATTGTGGAAATATTTTCACTGGCAAGGGGAAAATCAGCATAAGTGAAATATACACATAAACTGAAATCTTTTCAGTAATGTGTACACTGGTAACACATATTCTGAAATACTAATTTGAATGACTTAGTTGGTCAGAAAGGACACGAAAGAAATATAATAGACATACATTAAATTACTGATAGAGGTAAAACAATCATACACAATTTTCCAGATGTTACAGCACAAATATAAAATGTATAATTTTTGGGGTCCAACGGCCTTAAAACGAGTTCAACGGTAATCAAGTACCTGCGAAAAACATAACCTACTACAGTCCATTCCTGGTTACTTCCAATTTTTCTGAATCCCTGCTAAAGTTAAACTTCCGGGATATTCCTCCGCCCCATGCAAACAAATCTTAACAGAGAATATAAAATTACATCAAAGGGACAGCGCACACACAGTATTCGTGTGCATTCAGTGTAATAATATTGTGCATAAGGAATATTTCTCATTAGGCAGTACCAACATACCTATATCCTCGTATTTTTATTCACATTATTCATAAATTAACTATTACAATGTACAAATAAAATATGCGTAGAAGTTCAATTTAAACAAAAAAAAAAAGTAATTTTATATTAACACAAATATGAAACATCTGTGATACATGATGTATTTACGAAACAACCAAACCATGTATGGGGTAATTTTAAAAGATTTCATTCAAAATTTGCGAAGAAACCGCGTTTAGAATATACTGTTAGCTTCCATTGGAAAATATTAATCACTTGTATGAAGATAACAAAATTAAGTTATTCAAAAAAATGTTATGAGCAATAAGGTACACATATTTTGTAATGCCATTGTGGGTCATAGCCCTTATTCAACAAAACTTTTTTGTTTGATGGCAGTTTTCAATCAATTGATAGATATTGCTGTTGACTCACTGTGTTATGTTATACTTGAAAAGTAAGTGGTGGCAGGAACGTAATTTTGTTATATTCCGCAACAATCTATCTAGGGATTTGATTTTACTATACACCTTATTTGATAAAGGAATAATTAGTATTGATAAATTATCAGCCTGAAGTATAAGCTCAATTATCACCAGCCCAATAATTGTCACTTATTGATTAAACGTGAACATTTATTTCCGGAACTTACACTTTTTAAATTGTTAGATATTTCCCAATTGTTCACGAATAGAATATTTGTATTGCTATATCAGATTTTTTTACCTCATTAATAGTAACACTTTAACTTGTGTACCGTTCTTGTTAAATTAGTATTTACTGGATTGCTTATTTTTTAGAATAGGTATTGAAGTCCTGGCATATGTTTTTTTTTTGTGGACCACTAAATGCGTTATTTAGTAACCACGTGAATTAACGATAAACTAGTTATACATGTATTTAATACGCTAATAGTGTTTATGCAAGTACAAGTCAGCACTCTCTCAACGAGATATTTAAAATACGTCAATCAATAAAGCTCAATATTTGAGTTAATCAGTCGGGAAACCCAGTCGCCTGGACCCTGTGCAGCAGGAATTGTGTTAATGGAGCGTGGGAATATAATTGGCGGCGCTTTAATGAAGCCTCCTGGTCTGTACACAGGTATTCTCTAATGAGTATCCGGCATATCGATTACACGGGACAGAGAGGCGATCACACTGACGTCACCCGAGAGAGGGAGATTGTGTCGGGAGAAATGAGCAAGCTGTTAGATGAAGGCATACGTCTCCATGACGTTACTTAATTGGCCTGGAATAAGCACTTGCGGCTTTGTGGATAAACTAAAACAATCGATTCGTTGATTTTTTTTTTTTACTAATATAGACAGCATGTGTGTGCACATAATATAAATTTGTGTGTATGTTTTATAATTCAACATTTCTTAAGATAATTTGCACAGAAATATGTTTAAAAGTGAATATGAAAAATATACGAATGCACATTTCAGATATGAAATGACGAAAGTGCAAGTTTTAAAATTTCGTTTTTTTTTATATAATATGTTTGTTTTAGCTGTCGGTTAATTCCATCACCATTCGGATCTGTTAGAAATGTCATCCTGGTATGGCATATTAAAAAAAAAAATGTCATTGTTTGCTCATGTTCGGTAAAAATAGAACATGTTACACAGAAATGTATTTGAATTCAAATCACTATTTAGTAACATCACACAGCTGAATTTTTCCAAAAATAAAAAATAAATAATAATATTACAAATTGTGATTTTTTCCTTTCGTTTAATTTCGACGTGACTCACAAAATATTGCAATTTTCGGAGATATAAGGAAGGTAAACTATAATAAATTAACGCATGCCGTTGGAAAGCATAATCTTCCTAACAACAGAAAAATAGTGACACGTGCTAAGATACCTTCGGTATTGTGCGATTTTCACTCCAATAAACCTCGTAGTTTCGTAGCAATGTAACGCCACAAAGTACTGCTTGTCGCAAACGAAATACTGCAGTGAAATATTGCACAATGACGTCGATAGTATACGAGATTTCGAAGACAGGGAATACTCTATTGGGCCCAGCAAGGCAATTCTGATAACCTGACTAATTATTTACAGGCCATTCAAGTTAAAGCGAGCACTTTTCAAGAATGTGTGCTGTGAGTAGGGAGAGAGAAGGAGTGGCTCGGGACATAACATTGGTGAATTCGTAGTTATGAAATACTTTCTTTTCAAAGTGTGAAAACATTGCTATTCCCGGTCAATTGAGCACTTTTGAGGCCCTAGTTACTTTCAGCTATTTTTTTTGTCCTTTAACAAACTTTAAAAATAAATATTGCCACGTAAGTAATGAACAAAATGTGTATATCCAACTGCACTCGGAAGTTAACGTCTAAGACATAAATTAAATATATTTATTGACTTTCATTCCACATGAGAGGGTGGAGTGAGGTGAGTATGGAGAAGCGCAGGAATGCAATAACAGAGAAAACGGAAGATCCCCGAGAAAACTTGCCGAGCAGCAACATTATCCGGAACGATTCCCACATGCGAAAATCAAGAAGTGACCCGGCGGGGAATTGAACCCGCTTCGCCTTGGTTGAAGGCGAGAAGATTCACCGCTCAGTTTCTGCCGCACCATGAGGTGAAATAGTGGGGGAAATGGGAGAAAACGAGGAAACCGACCGGAGAACATCATCTCCCGCCACATTTAACAAATGTGAAACTCGGGATTGGAGCCGCTCGAAATCAAAGAAAGTTTTCCGTTGTGAGGGATGTGAGATTGGGTGCGAGTGGTCTGATAGTTTCACCAAAGCTACGGTATCAAGCGTCTTTAGCTTGTTTCATTTCCCTACAAGTTGATGTAAAACTAATAGTGTAATAAAGGGACGGTTCTTGTGTTTTAATTGAGATCTTTCTCTCCGTCTAGAGTTACGCCATCCCATATTAACTTAATTTTGTCTGTTCGATCTTGCAGACAGGACGGGCCAGACCGATAGAGACCTGACATACTAAAAAAACGTTTGGTCTGTTGTATGAATCTTGTAATAATACAAACCCAAAAGTTGAAATTATTTAAGCAAATTGGTCGTTACAATTTTAGTCGTTAAATTACCCAATGCGAATATCCTTAAGGGACGACCGAAATCGAATAAATATTATTTTTAATTTTCGCAAGGGAGAACTTCAGCAGCGGAATTTACTTGTGTCTAACAGGGAGTATTGCGAATGAGCTATTTTTATTTGGTGGCGCCCCTAGCGGGAGACGGCCGTAGAAACAGAGTAGAAGAACGGCAAGCTGACGCATTACAGAGAACTGTACATACAATAGTGTTGCTGGGAGAAACATGTACTTTAATATCCGAAGTGATTCAGAAAATATAATGTAAGCCTGACTTTTGAAACATCACTATAAGGGAAGGTCGAAATTTAAATGAGAGTAAGCACACCTTCGACGATTTGACGATAAGGAAATGTTACGGTGTGAAATACCTGGCCTTTGCTTGAGAGGAACGACTGTTTACAAGACCTTTAAAAAGTCAAATGCAGGCAATCAAAGTATTTTCAAACTCTTTTGTGCCATATAAAGTATATGTGGTTTTATTTTTGACACTTTTAAACTTTATTTATTTTAAAGTCGCAGCAAATGATTTGCAATATTTATTTTCAAAATCAGGTAATGAAATATATATATAATATATATATATATATATATATATATATTATATATATATATATATACATATATGTGTGTGTGTAAAACACACACATATATATATACATTCACACACATGTATATATACATATATATGTGTGTGTATGTTATTTATTTGTAGCTTGGCTTAAATCGGAACATCGCAATAGGTGACAGTGTACGCAAAGCGGGTAAGCCAAAGCGTCACAAATAGATTGCTGTACTCTGTTTATTAATTGCGAGGGGAACACTCCCCAAGGCAATCATAGTACTACAATGGGTAATAGCCAAAGGTGCGCACCAAATTTGTACTCGATGGGAGCGAGTCCTGAAGAAGTGTTCAACTCTATGTTTCAAGTGGCCGAAAATAACGATTCGACACCTTTGCGCGAAATTCTAATTACGTTGTATGGACAAATCACGCTGACTTAACTTCAACTAGCTTGATTAGAGCGGAATGCGATAGTGATCATCTTGAAATAACAGATTCGAATATTATGTAAGTGATAGACGATACTGTTGAAAAGAAAGTGAAATTGAAAATTTTGTGAATTGGAAAATCAGAACGGTCACACAGTGGGTATATACATATTTTTGAAGTGTTCAGTAAAAATCCATCGCTGAATCAAACGAATAACATTGACATGCTACATGCACAGATGTAACAGTGTTATTACAATAATGTAAGAATTTTCGCAGTAGAAATATAGAAGTTCTGTTGATGCAAAGAGACAGAAGTGGTGTTTTGCATTGTTTGAGCAAAGAAAATTACGCAAGACCTTGATGTTAAGAGCCGTCAAAATCTCCTCACTTCACTTCATATCCCACTCTTACGGCGACTTACGCACTCGTAGCCACTACCGAATCCATTCTGGAATTAGTGCGCTGGTCGGATGGGCGTGCACCGGCGAAAACAAGGCAGACAATCTGAATGAGTGGACTCTTTGTTCTGGTAAGCGACGTACTCGTTAGGCGTGTTACTGTTCATTAGGCTAAAACGCTCGTGTGAACACCCCGCGCCCGCTACCCTGCCCACATACACGTATCTTAACTACGTGCGCGCTGATGAGTCCCGCTGTAAATGCAACATCGGTAATAGTAGTTCGAGAACAAAACTGTGAATTGTGTTGCGCTACGTGCACAAAACGGCCGTTTGAGTTTTTTTTTTTTTTTTTTTTTTTTTGGCATAATTTTGCTTAGAGACTTGACAAATAGGCTTTCGAATTCGGTGTATCAGCAGTTCAAAAAATGGAAAATATGTTATGAAGTGAGTATTTCTAAATTAGTTTTTATGCAGTTGAGGAGTTGGGTTGAACAATAATACAAAAAATGTATATATATATATATATATTATGGTCCAAAGAACGTGTTTGCAAAAGTGAAATATTATACAAGATTATATTATACACAATTATACAAGATTATAGGTGTTTATTAGCCAACATTACGGAGTTATGATGCAAATGCCTCATGTTTACACTCATCCACAGTTTCATCTGTAGTTTAATCAAAGTTTTGCTGTAAATTTGTTATTAAAATTGAACGAAAAAAGAAATATCGGTATCGGTTTATGGAGTGCGAGGTTCATTTTGTGTATATCGTCCATTACGTATCTTCTACAAAAAAAAAAAAACTGTAAACCTAGAGTGTAAATTTTATGTCGTAAATTTTTCAACTTGTGTTTTACATGCTTTTATATACATTAAGGCGATGTCGGAATATGAAAAATATTAATTACAATTGCTATGTAAGTGATGCTTATACGGTATTTTACTCTGAATATTAACAGTGACGCAGAAACTACGCTCGTATTCAAGCTATCCAATACAAAATATTTCTTGCAAAGCTACTCGTTTCGGAGGGTTCAACATTGCTAGTGGTAGTTTAGTTAATTAACTGTAAGATTATATGAGGTAAAGTAGGCATGTCTCGACATACACAAGGCACCCTGGATGACTGTGAATTGTTTTTATTTCTTTTACCTTCGCTGTTTCTAGCACATTAATGATGATGATTTTCCCCCCATTATCTCTCTATCAACAATCCCCCATTATCTCTCTATCAACAATCAGTTCTAAAACAAAAATTAAGGTTATATTTCACAACACATTAATATGCCAGAAATCTATATTTTAAAGGTTATAAGATTATTATTCTATTTTTTGGGAGAGATATGAGTGTATTCCTGCTGTAATTATCCTTTCTAACTGTAAAATCTATTTTCAATACTGATTCAAGGTTATTCTTGCCTCACAGGTATGGGATTTGAGAATTAGTGCCCTATCGAATTAAAGCCGATATAAAGATGGAAATTTACAAAAAAGGAACACATTTTACTTCACTTTCATACAGTGAAATGTGGTGCGCGACTATAAAAATTCGTTTCTGCTTTGCAGTCAGGCCACTCGAAAATTCATTAAAACTATATCTCGATAAATATTCTGAAAGACTGAATGAAAACTGCCTTGCCAAAGTTCTGGATCAACGCCCGTATTTATTAGTGTAACCCATGTGCTATTTTTGCTTCTTAAATAATATATTACTTGTTCCAATTACTATGCAGCAGGCATGTGTCATTTTCAGCTACATGAAAAAGGTGGTTAGTATAACTTAGCTTATTTTTCAGAGTATAAGTTGTTGAGTTGAGTGGAGAGATTTGGGCGTCTCTTAACGAGGCTTAGAGAGTAGATGACGGTGAAAGTAGGTGAAAATGGAGCATTGCCGGAATGAAACGGCAGGGGAAACGGGGGATCCATGAGAAAACCCGCCGACCAGCGGCATAGTCCGGCACGATTCCCACTTGCGAATTGTTGTAAGTTACTTCTGTGTGGTTTAAGTCCCCCGATGACAGCTTCTGGACATATTCTCTCTCCCTGATTTTGTTACCCGCATAAAAAATTCTGACGCGTCCAGAACTCGTTGGATTAGAATTCAATGAGTTAGAGACGAGCGCAAAGTCATATAGCATCAGTTTTTTTTCTATTGTCAATACAAAAGTATCCAGTGACTGACGTTATGCACCTCTTGTCCCAATGCACTAGTTTACGTTAGTTAGTAGTACACGAATGTATGTTCATGAACTGAAGCCAGGAGCCAGAGCTGGAGCCGACCAACCCCATCTTGGAATTTCCCGTTTTTCGTACAAAATCACTTTATTTTAACCCAAAAACCCTTCAGAAATCAATTATTTAACCCAAATTCACCTATTTTTTTAACAAAAAATTTAATTTTTTTCTTATAAATTTCTCGTGTTTATAAATAAAAAAAACTCATGCCCTAGAATATGCAATAGATAGCCCCGGAAAACCAATTCTCAGCCAATTTGAAGAATTGTGGGGCTTCCTTAATACTTGCAGGCTATAATTCCGTCATGCATTTTCACAAAAATTACTTAATCCAAAAAATTCTATAAATGTATACAAAATGAAATAAAAATGATATAAAATGTATACAAAATTTTAAAAAATATTAATAAATTACAAAAATTTGCAAAATATTAAGTAAATTCGGCCTGCCACTTCGGGACGTATTGATTTTTCTGAAAAAAAAAAAAAAAAACATCCGTTTGCATAGAAACCCCACTCGCACGACCCCTGCTAGAGTGCGCGAACTGCCTGTGCGTATATACATTCAAGAATTGAAAGATGCAATTTTCCATACACGAGAAGGTATATAAAAATTATTGTAAAGCGTATTCCAGGTAGGATCTTGTAAAAATATTCGAATTTTAATAAGTTGTTCAATTTGCTTTACTGTTGTATGAAAAAAAAAAAATAAGCTGTCTGGCCGTGTAACCACGCACGCACATACGCGCCGACAGACTCACATGTCATAACAGGAGCGTGCGACAGGCGAAAACGTGATGCAACTGAGTAAAAAAAAGGAGGGGGCAGTGACCGTGATCGCACGTAAGCTGTCAGATCAATCACAAGTCTAGGAATCGACGAATTTATATATAATTAGAATTATTTTATTTGATTTTTATATTTGAAAAATGCCTAAATATTTGCAAAATACAGTCAAAAATGTACCGAAAATGTACATTTAATGTAAAATAGGTTTTAAAAAATTGAATTATGCAAACTTCACACATTGCCATGCCACCTGGAAACATTTTTAAAAAGAACAAAAATTCTCATGGAGGGACGCGGGATTCGAACTACCGAAAATTGTGTCGTCATGCTCATGCCTAAGACCACTCGGCTATTAAATTTTTTGTTACGTTTATTTTGCCGTTATTGTTTGACGAGTAGAAGGTGACGAATATCAATTTATACTGACTCGTTGACAAATTCCCAGTGCAACATGCGAACTGAAAATCTGCCGCGGAGGAACCGGGGTGCGAACCTCGGGAAATGTGCAGAACAAGGGTTTAAATGAAGTATACATAGTATGAAGTGTATGGGGACGAATATATATTTTGATGTCGTTATTCTAAGAAAGCATATCAACATTTTTTTTCATTAAAGATATTTATTTTTTAAGTACATTTTTAAGTTTTACTTATTAGGTATTTTTATTACATTATTTATTTACATAAATATTTTTTTACTATCCGAGAAATACGTTTTTTTTCTGTATACTTCGAAATATTTTTTTATATTTTTTACTATTCAATTTTTAAATTTATTTTATTTAAAACCACGTGTTAAAATCCATAAACACGATTCTATGATAACACACTTTTATTTGCCAGATATTACAATTGTATGTTATTCTTTGCATAATAATATTCACAGCCCTTTCATTAAAAGCAACTCTAGAAGTGCCTGCAACCTTGAATATTTAGGTTTATAAAGCGCACACATATGAATGCAGATTCCAAAAACAATTAAAATGCACTACCTTCACTCATAAGCATAGTTAGATTGTACACTAAGAAAAACATTTATATACCACGGAATAAAGACAACTAAGTGTCCAAGAAATTAATTTAAATGACAATGAATTAATATACAAACAAACTGGATTACCAATAGCGACTTCAAGGCCGACATTTACTCTACAAAGCATAAGTCAAAATTTACTGGTTGCAAATCACGTAATTATTAACGTGAGCGAGAACCAATGACTACATTGGTTAATAAATGATTCATCAACAATCCTGAGTTAAATAAAATTATTGTGCCTATAGTTGGCATTCAACTAGAGTTAAAAACCTCAGTATTTACGTGCTCATTAAAGAAAATTTCATCAAGGCTCTTTCACATTCTCTTCAACCTCTGTAAAAATCAATGACACTATTAAATAGTTGAGACAAATTTCCATTTGTTGTGAGTCAACAAGCTCGACCAAATATATTAAGGACTGTAGCACGCTTAAATGTACTTATAAAGCTGTAAGAATCAACCATCAAGTGTGGTGTGCGCATGAACACAGCTTATCACTTTTCACAGTTAGGAAAGCGGCTACAGGCTACACATCGCTTACCAATTGACATTAAAAATGCGTTTCCTATACAACAACATGAAATCAAATTTATCAGGTACTAAGTTTCTGACTTTGACAACTACGTGGCTATCGTCGTGCAAGATCATATTCAAAGCACGTCATGACTAAAATTCTACATGACAAAATAATTAAAATCTCTCCTAAAATGTGGAAAAAGGCAGTACGGCAACTAGTAAATAATTTTAACTAATCCTTTCAAAGCGCACTGCCATAAAATTGATAAAACATCCAAGGCTTATATTTAGTATCAAATGAGTGAATAGTGTAATCGCGTCAGCATATCTGCACAATACACAAGGGCAAGGAAAAGTGGGCCTGCAGTAAAATTACACACTATCAAGCAAGGGGCATAATTGCTAATAAAACTTCACAAAATCTAAGCGTTTACTCCACATAAATTAGGATGGTGCGAAAACAAACAACTCTAGCATAATGGAAATACACTGCTAAGGCCTCTACTTATGCACACTTCTACTACGCTCTAAGGCTAACCTAAACTACATGCGCAAAAAATTGAATTATTAAAAGGCACATTCCACCACTCACCAATTCGTCTCCACTCTGTATCGGCACTGAAAATATTTCATGCTTAATACTGGAAAATAACGCGCCCTTCTATTTTAAAGTGCCTCGGTGCGCTGCCCCACAAGAAGGTTTCTTAACGTCCTCGCCGTGCATGAAGTACCGACCAGCTGATGTAACATGTTGAGGAGCCGACCGAGTGGTCAACGACTAAGCAGGTGGTCAACAACTCGATGAAGCAGCAGTAATATTGCAGACCCGGTGGACGATAGACGAATGACCCAGGAGCCTCAGGTCGAATAACACAATTTCAACCTGACCGTTTTCCTCTCAACTACAAGTGCCATCAGAAGGAGGGGAAGGCGGAGTGGGGCTAAGGAAGAATCGACGTAATCGGAGCCGAGCGACCATAAAGCGAGCAAATGTGGCGGCACCGTCGAGTGTTAATTAAGCAAACAAATTGAAGCAGGACGGTGGCTTTAATTTTTTAAAGTTGTGATTAAATTGTACTAAGGGTACTGTAGAACTACGCAAAAGACTATCAATAACTTACTACATTTACAGTCGCTCTCTTGAACTCTAATTATTGCACGATGTCGTTATCTGTTAATTATTCACTATCATGAATGCTCTGTAGGAATAAAAGTATGCTTATCAGCTTTTTTTAAATGTATGTTTATGTGGCTACACCATGCACCATCATACTCTCTATATCAGGGAAGTAGGCACGATACAGCACCAGCGAGAAATTAAAAACTTTTTCATTGAAATAATATATATATTCACGTATTGCAGACTATAATCATAAAAATAGAATCCTTAAATTTTCCACCACATTCAGGTAGTATCTTTACAGCACCATGCTCGCTTTTCAAATAATTAATATAATCTACTTATATGCAGCTCAAGACAGTCTAAGCTAACAAGAATCCAACCAGAACCTTTGGACACACAGGCACACACAGGTACCATACCAGCCACTGTAATTCATGCATACCATCTGCGCTACCAACCAACACCAGTTGAAATATACTTATTGTTCATAACTCTTACTATAAAACCAGTATACCTCGACGATTCATTCCACACTGACCTTAACAAAAATATACTTACTGCTCATACTTTCTACTCTACTGGTCGACACCAGCCAAATATATACTAGTCACTATACCAACATACCATCCATCTTAACCCAAGTGTACCAAGCAAATTTTTACAGCCCAGACCAACCTGCAACACAAACATTCTTACCATTAGTCAAATTAACATAACTTATGCTACGAAAGCACAAAAAAACCTTACCTACCTTAACCTTACAAAGACCAGAAATAACCTAACAAAACCTAACCTACCATAGTCCAGATAAAATGTATACTTATCCAAAGCACACTTATGTCCTACATGTGTAGCATTATTTCAGTCACTTTGGAAATTTGCCATGTCCAAACATCACAAATGCACCTCAAACAGACTACGGCCAATCAGCACTACCAATAACACTCACCTTACACTTACAAATGAACAGTCTAATCAAGCATAATTATATAAAAAATCCTATTTGGCCGAATAGAAAGTCAGGCACCATCGCGTCTACCCAAGCAACAATACAATCAAGGCCAGCCCATAACCTAACACCCATTCTATGTGTTCTACCAACCAACACCACTTATACCTACATACCACCCACTATAAATCCAACATATCTCAACCATTCATCCACACAGACGATACAAAGCAAACAAACAGCCCATACCAGTGTCACAATCAACTTCTTCTCATACCATCCACTATGCCGACTGACACCAGTCAAAATGCACTAATCACCCATTCTAAACACTTTAACTTAAGCATTCTTACCTCCCACCAAGGTGAACCAAGTTCAATCCATTGCCGGGTCACCGGATTTTCGCAAGTGGGAATCGTGCCGAACGATGCCATTGGTCGGAGGGTTTCCACGGGATATCCCGTTTCCCCCGCCCCTTCATTCTGGTGCAGCTCCATATCCACTTCATTCACCCTCATTGGCTCTGAAGACGACGATGATAAAAAATGAGCCGCCCATATAGCTTCACTCACTCAAGAATTCCTTAGCATCACAGGACTCACCGACACACACATGCTGGCCACAACATTCGATATAAACCAGTAATCACAAGACATATACTGGAAAGCATATCACCCAACATAACAACCGTACCATCTCTGTTAACCCATGTGTACCAAGGAAATTTTTATATTCCATACCAACCTGCAACACAAATATTCTTACAGTATATCAAACCATCATTACTGAATTATACGAGGCTAACCAACATACCATCACCTATAACCAAAGAAAAATTCAATTCAACCATATCACCCAACACACCAATCACACTTTCCATCATACCTCAAGTGTATGAAGCAAATATACAGTTGATAACAGCCCATAACCTAACACCCATTCAATCTGCTCTGTCAATTTACAATATAGCCACTAATTGTCCCCAAAATGACTCATAAATGACCCATAATGACCCATAAATGAACCATAACTACCCATATATGACCCAAAAATTACCCATATATTATCAATAATGTCCCATAAAGACTTATAAGTGACCCATAAAATACCCATAATGACCTATAACGACTCATAAGTGAGCCATTAAATGATGCACATTGACCTGCATTGACCCATAACGACCCATAATTAACCACGGAGGTGGAGGTGATGTTGAGTTAGAGATTGCCGAGAACCAATGTTGCAAATTGTAGAATATCTCTCCGAAGTATCACTCTTAGAAAACTTCCTATTGCAGAATGTGCATTCGATAGTCACACTTGAGCTTTTCGTTCTGCAGGTCGTTATTTCATGATTTGGTAAATTTTTCAAGCTCTAAATGCTTTACCGCAGAAGTGACACAGCAAATGCATCATTGGCATGTTCCAAGTCTAGAATGATACCGAAAAAAAAGTCTAAAATAATCTTTTTATACTTTTTAAAATGTATTTGTCCAGGTCTATCGGTATATTTCATCGCTTCCTGGATTAACTGTAGTTGCACTTTGCAATAAAAGTGGCCAGAATTAGAGCAGTGCATCGCCATTGGTCGATGCACAACTTGGATTTTGAACGGAACAATGCGGCACCATGGCAGGCCATCACCATGCTCCCCAATTGGTTGTCGCGCAAAAAGGATTTCGTACAGGTTGTTTTCTCATGCCGCACAAAATTTCGACCATAAGTAGTAGGAACATAACAATTCATGCACGAAATCTGGCACCGGAGCTGGAGCCAGCCAGACAGTTGTGACATCACCCGTTCGCCATATTTTTCCTCTTTTACCCCCCAAAGTTTCACTTTTTTCCCCCTCAAAATCCATTTAATTTTCGTAAAAATGTTCCCTTTCCTTTAAAAATTATTTTTTAAATAATTTTTTGAAATTTTTTCTGAATTATTTGCAATTCTTTGGATGTTTTTGATCGTATGGGTAACTGATCCACCCTCCTGCTCTGACCTTGGGTCACTGATTCGCCTCTCCAGCTCTGGAAATAAGAATATAAAAAAAGTATGTGTAGTATGAAGTGTATGGGGCTGAATAAATATTTTGTTGTCGTTATTCTAAAACAGCATATAAATAAATTTTTTTCACTAATGTATATTAAATATACTTCCATCTTGGCAGGCAACCGCCACCTTGCAATGTGACCACCATCTTGGTGGGTGTAACCAACGACCATCTGGGTAGGCAATTAACATCTTGGTAGAATTCACCTATCCACTATATTGGAAACCAGTGACTTTAACCTTGACCCCATGGCTGTGAATGATGTTGAAAATTAAAACTCGAGAAAAATACATAAAATTCAGCAAGCATATTACATTACAGACTATACCTGCAATATTGTAAGCAGGTAAGACACCTCCAGACTCACGTAATTGCATTTATTATTCAAGTAGTGGTTTAAAATTTGTGATTCGATTATGTAATTTATTCATACGAAGAACACACTGAAATTCTCTAACGTTTACTTGCATTTGGAAAACAGTCATCGTCTATTTAATCGTTTATCATTACTAACACATAAATCCCATCTTTCAAAGTCGCCTATCTACCGACACCAACTACGAGCAATATCCCTATAAACACATTAAAATTAGATAAAAATATATAAAAATGACACTTAGCACACTCTTGCACTCAATTCAACACCTATATAATATATTGCAATCCACAACTCTGGTCAATCGACTCCAGACACCACAGCGTCAACATCGCACAGAGCCCCTGCTACCCCCTCCCAAATGAAAGAAAGAAAATGAGTACAATAAAATCAAGGAAAAAATTAACTCTTTCAATTCATTTAACCATTTCAATAAAATATACCTTTCATTAAATTTAACCCTTTCATTAAATCTAACCCTTTCGATTCGATTAACCCTTGTTCATAAACCTTTTAAATCAATTTAATTAGACCTTTGATATCAAATTAATTATGTAATCAAAAAAGGCGGTATGCCTTTGTTTCAGAACTCCCACGCCCCTACTACTGACCAATTGTAACAAATAATTCAAATTTTTGCATGGTTTTCTTACATTGTTATCATTATCCATTTGTGAGCTAGGAGACGACAACCATTTCATAACATATAAAATAATTTTGACACTGTGAAGATATTTACAAATAATTTATTTTCTCCTAGGTAACAACTGCACACTATTAACAGAGAAGTTATTTAAATCGACTGCTGTAAAAACGTACCTGCAAACTTCGATTTAGCGTAAGCTGCGAAGTCAGGAGCAAATCTGTGTTTACAACAGAAATATTTAAGCGTTCAATTATGCATTAAGACGTGTGCAGAAGTACCAAAAGTGTGTTACCTCATGTGTTGGTTTCCAATCGCACTCAGCAGGTTGTGTGCGTTGTTGGGTTTTCCTCGTGCGTTGGAATAAATTGTACTATTTTTTATCTGAAGTGAAACATGGGAGGCGACGACCACTCAGAACACAGTAGACGGCTTTGTTGGCGGGAAACGGTTGTTTACAATAATGCAAGTAAAACAATATTAAAAGTCGGGGATTCGCACGTGTCAAGGATTATATTTGTTCACACAAATAAGCTTATCTGGTAGAAAATGTCGGATTTTAAGTAAGATCTGTTTAAATATGATTGTGATATACAAAGTTGGGTAAGGAATAAAGGTAATCATAACATATTCCCATTAGCCAGAATGAAGTATTAAAACATTATTGGAAACTGCAATTACAGAAAAAGTGTTTCCGCAACACAGATAAGCTCTTACTGCATAATTCCTAATTAATATTAATCTATTGTAAACTTAGCTTATCTATTAGTGATTGGTACCGAATCATTGAATTCAACCGATGTTTGGTGTAAAAATAGTTAAATTTTGTAATGTAGTCTGAAGTAGAATATTGCGATATTTTTGTAATGTTTAATTTTCATGTGCTCGTTAGTGTTATACTGATTGTATATTCAGTGCGTGCTGTTATGAGTTCAAGGTTACAGTGTAGAATTTAAAATGGTGTGCTGTGTTACACTCGTGTAACTGTAGACGCACAAAGCTACCAGCTTTTCAGACAATAGCCACTCATGCACATCAGTATTGTAAACATGAATCTTACAGAGACGAAGATTGTTTTGTCGTTTTAAAAAAAGCATCTGTAAGAATTGAGCCACATATGTCCTTTTCCCGCAATGTACGTAAGGTTTCCTGTTTAATTATATGCACACTCATACAGCGTTCGCATTCGTCTAAGTTACGTGAATGCTGTATATGTCTCATGAAACGACATACGTAAATTCCCGGGAAACGAATGTGTGTACGTTTCGCGCCCTTAAAGCCTATAGGCTACTATTTTTAAAAGTGATTCATATCTAGTACATGATTGTTACTGCCAATATTAATTTTTATAAAGAGTGGCGTGGAGGCACTAACATTTTAGAAAAAGGCCACTAAGGAAAGTTCTTAAAGATGTGTACTCTTTAACCTTTAATGATCTAGAATAATCATAGTAATCATAATCAGTTTTCTTCGAGGTTTGTTATAAAGCTGGCGTGGCAATTAATTTAAAGTTAATATGCAGGGCAGTGAGAACATTGCCAATTTTTTTACAAGGCAAGGCATGGATGGCTGTAAAATTTATATCAACATTCGAAAATTAAGTTTTGTTTATTCCATTATTAATATTAAAATAATTTACCTCTAGTATCTACCAGTTTTAATAATACATTATATATAATTGCATTTACTGCATCAATTACTTATTGATTCCTCTGTTGAAAAAATGACTGTGATTGATAAATAGAAACCCTTTCATTGTAATGAGGTTATCAGCTACAGCTTCTAATGAGTAGCTTTTAAATCTATGCGTCTACGTTCCCGCAGAGATTCAGTATTGGTTTTCCGTCGGGGCCGACAACGCTCTTCAGACGCATCCCATTAAAAGAATGGACAACAGATGATCTGCAGGGCCTTAAATGGTGAACCCCGCGCAGTATTTGGCAGAAGTATTATTTAAGTGACTTGACTGTTCTTAACATTCAATCTTTTCTGCTATTGCGTTAACAGGGAGCAGCGTCCTAATGTAACATAGCTGGACAACTTCCTCAGCGTTAAATGTGACAGAGACACGTTGCTGATTCAGGAAAGGTACCGTATGTTCTAATGAAAGCGTCTCAACGACTTTGAGCACACCGTAGGGTGACTGAAGAGATTTTGACGGCTCTTAAATCGAGGTCTCGAGACCCGATGAGGGTGATTGAGGTGAGTATGAAGAAGGGCCGGAATAAAGGAGCGAGGGAAATGGGAGATCCCCGAAAAAATACGTCGACCAACGGCATCGTCCGGCATGATTCCCACATGTGAAAATCCTGAGTGACCCGGTCGGGGATTGAACCCGAATCACCTAGATGGGAGGGGAGCAAGCTAACCGCTCAGCCACCGTGGCACCTATATGGTAGGTAAAGGTTTGATAGGAGTGAGCATTAAAATCCTTTTTTAAAAATAGACCTAGAATTTTACTGCATCGGAAAAAACACATTCAGAAAAAAATTGTGGGCTTGGTGCGTTTGTACGTTTAGAAGTGTATAGTAGTATTTGGAATAATGCAAATACTGTGTTGTCGTCTGTAATATTCACTAAACAGCGATGACGTGTTGGAAGCCAAGGCAATGTTTCCATTAATTTTAGGTGAATATTATCGTTGAGAATCTTACAATTTTGTAATAAAAGATGGCTTAATTTAGTTCATTCTGATGTAGTACTAAAGGAATGTTTTACCTTAGTTTCATAATATACATGAAATATTTACGTCTACACTAAACTAAATTTTCATGTCACCCCTGTAAAGTTATGAAACGTTACATATACATATGTTTGCTGACATTCAAAGCTCTGATCTAGCATACCATTTTATGTACTTATCGTTAATTTGCATGAAATACAGATTCATATTTGCACTCCAGGTGGTAACGATAATTTTGAATAAGTTTGTCATTTCAAAACTATTTCCATAGTAAACTTAATAGCTATCTTTTCGGAAGGAAATTTAAAAGTTTTATTACATCTTCCTCCGTGTGTTAAAATTCGGTAAAGACAAGTGCTAGAAAAACAAACTTTTGGGAATGTGAGGGTTGTTGAAAAAGAAAACTTAGTGGATGGAATGTCCGACAGAACGTTTTTGGGAACGACTGCTGAATAAAAACTCCACGATGACGGCTAGATGAGTTTGTAGCTACAGGATATGATTTTCGTCGAGCTTCGAGGAGACGAAGATTTACGAAGATCCGAGAGCTACTAACGGGGATGTGCGATGACAAGAGAACTTGATTTGGTGACCCAAGGACGTCTGAAACCGCTCGAGGTACTCTGATTCCGAGGTGCATACAAATATGGGATTCCCGAATCGTCTCGGCGAAGGCTTAAGTAAGCCAGCGTCAGAGTAAATTACCTTTAAAATAATTAATTCTTCTCTGCCTGTTTAATTTTATGTCACTTTGTGAAGAAGCCCTGAATTTTGGATTATGATGTACAGGGATACTCAATGAACAGGAAAAGTACGGACCGGATTGGGGTCAGTAAAAGGTAACCGACAAACTCCGGCCAGATTATGTCGGCCCACTGCCTTATGCCGGAAGCAGCCCGATGGAAATATGGACTGGCGGCTGACTGCTTGCCGACGAAGTTCCCGGTGGAACCGGCGCTGGCCTCTCTAAACCACCCCTCCATGACCGATACCTATTAAAAGGTCATACCTGGAGCTCTGCTTTTTAACCAGACTACGTTAGCCCCACAAACAAAAAGCTAAATCGGCTCTTTTGATCTCAGGTGCCACCGGGAACTTTGCAATTTTGAAACCGACATGCTGTCCGAGAAATTAAAAGAAAACTTCACTAAACTACTACCACGACTAACTACCATTTCGTGTCTGTGCATATCCTTATCCGATGAATTTAAGCATGGCGGTATACCCCTTAACTGCCTTCTCGGCTCAGTGCACTCGGGTTGTGCAGGACTTAGTTTTGGGAGATGCCCGATAACCAGAAACATTACCCGTCACCTCGCCCCCAGGCGCAAAGAGCTTGTGTCGAACCCAACTGCTCACTCCATTTCGGGACTCATGCACACACGCACACTCATTCATAAACCATCGCTGCGCACATTCACTTTTCGTTTTGCAAATCATAAAACAACATACAGGTTCTTTCATCTTTAGTCAAAATCTATAATATAGATGCTCTGCATTTCGTCAGACACATCCGAGAGTCATGATCGGCAGAGATGTTACTTCCGGTTTGATTAGTCTTATCCGGTATTTCTCTGGCTGGGCGGATACAGGCTCAATGGGGGAGATTTCCTTCGTTTTCTTCCTTTCCTGTTCGTCCTTCCTCAGTCTGAGGTCTTCACTGCACCTTCCAGGCTTTTCTCCCCCAGTACCTCGCCCCACCCAGCCAGGCCCCACCCGAGGGAGGGGCATGTCACTTCCAGTGTTGCTAGTCCATAACTATGGTAAGATTGCTATCCGTGATTGAAGGACTAATACCTAACCACAGTGTACCCATTAAAGGGCTTACTGTAGTCGAAGGTACGCCTCCGGTTTGCACAGATAGCATCCTTAAGGATGTCAGATTCTACGAACCTTTCACCCATTCGCCAATAACACTCCTTAAGGAGTGTTAATAGTTCCTCAGGTTTGGTGGGCAGGCCTACCTGGGTGACGACAAGTCTGTTCAAGGTCTCCATTTTGGGGAACAGAACTTTGTCCCCTCCCTCCATATTACTTATGATGAGGGCAAGAGCAGATGCCAGTGTGACTGGGTCTTCCAGCCTTGTGAGTATTGCTCCTCTAATTGTTTCTTCGTTCAACCAATGTGGGTCTTTGAGGTCCACTTGTGCAGGTCAAGCCTGTACAGCAGTGTCTACCATGTTCTTCTCATCTGGCCAGTCTATGTTTACGGATTTAATTTCCTCAGGAGTCGCTTCTGATTTCATAACTAGCAGCTTATGGAGGAAAACTTTCCTTTCAACTTCGGTTTCCCATGGTAGATCAGTCTGTACTTCCTCCATCGGTACTCTCGTTGACGATACCTCCCTAGCTCATGGCATGGCACAGACTGTTCTGTGTCTGTTATATCTCTTGAGCTTGCTCATGCTATTACCAACAGGAGCAAAATCCTCCTGGACGAACACCACAGGGTTCCAAGTACAAGGCCAACCAGGTGTTATTCGGTCTTCTTGACCTTGGCCACTCGTCCTATACGGTTCCAGATCAATAACTCGTGTTATCGACCTAGACTTGGGCAACTCCAGTTCCCTTTTCCTGGTTGCTTCTTTCTTGGAGGGAGGTTCACAGGGCCCCTTCTCGTGTACCATAACAGGTTTGTTCCCAATCAGGGGAGGGGGGTTTTGAGGGCCACCCCCTTCATCCAGGATGATGACCAAGAAGATGTGATCACCCATGTTGGTTCTCATCATCGTTCCCTGGCTCATCCTCCTCTTCAACCTCCGAACTGTCCAGATCCTGGCTCAACCGGCGACCTGTCCACCAGACATCAAATTCCTCTCTTCGCTTCGCAATTATGGTCAGGTATTGCAGTACCACTTTGGTCTTGTTCCTGTCCCGGAGAATTTCCCCGAGATGGAGAGGTCAATGGTTCCCTTCGAATTCTATTCTTTGATATTCAATCTTGGGGCACTCCACCCTACACACCACACACAAGGGATCATCAACCAAGCTCATCGAGGACAGATTTGCACGGAAGTTCCCATGGCCAGTCAAGAACTGTGCACAATAATGTCCCACTTCGAGCCACTTCTCCAAAAGCAATCTCTCCCGGACCATGAAACAAACCATGCATGAGGCGATCCTTATCACTAAGGTCCCATTTGGTCTGCCATGATGTTAATGTGTCCTCTTTTATTGCTCTCAGGTCAGCCGGGGGAATAACTCCCCATCTTCTCCTACGAGCAATTTCCCCTTTTTGCACCACAAGCAGGTCCAGAGGGATCTCTCCAGCAACCAGCTGGAGAACCTCACCTGAGGTCGTTCTGTAAGCCTTGGTGATGCCCAGTAGTGCAGCTCTTTGAGCATTAATTATCGTTCTTTTGCCATGGATTCTCTCCACCTCCGGGAACCACACCCCACACGCATACATGAGGATGGGAAGGAACATGGACCTATACATTAACTTGAGTATCCGGTATCCGAGTCCCTAGTTCACAGGAGCTACCACCCTGAGCTTGTGGATCATCGTGACAGCCTTCTTCACTGCGTAGTGAACATGGACATGGAATGCGAGCCGACTTTCGAGGATGATGCCAAGATATTTCATCTCAGTCACCATCTTGATTACTCTGGCCCGAAAACTGATCACTGGACTTCGTTTAAGGTTTTCCTGAAGCCTAATGACATCAATTTTCTCGGTTGAGAGGTCCATTTTGAACCTCTCAGCCCAATCCTCTACCAACTGCAGTGACATATCTGTGTTTTTCTCAAGTTATTTACGTGACCTGGCCGGGACGAGGAGCAAGCCATCATCCGCATATCTATAGTCCATGCAACCTTGCAGGAATTCTAGCCGAAGCAGAGCCTCGAAGATTACATTCCAGAGTATGGGACTAACTACAGATCCTTGCGGGCAGCCCTTAGTCAGCACCTTCTCTTCTCTGTGAATCCCCATATCCAGTACGCACGATCGCTCAGTCAGAAAGCTTTCCATGCGTCTGTAAATATTTCTTGGGCTCTCCAACAAGCGCAATTGCCACAGAATCTGCGGACACCACATGTTGTCAAATGCTCCCGAGATATCCAGGGATATCGCCAAGATATACATATGATCGTAGGTTTTCACCTGATCTAACATGTCCATGATTGCGATGTCTGTGCATTTTCCCCTTCATGAAACCATACGGACGTGGATTAATGCTCTGGACAACGTCCAGGTATTGCATCGGCCTTCGGTTTACAAGGCATTCTAACATCTTCCCCATTACTGGGAGTAGCGTTATCGGCCTGTATGATTTCGCCTTTCTTGGGTTTCTCCCTCCTCCTTTATATATCACTAGAAGGAGCCTTTTCTTCCACCCGGAGGGGAAATTTCCTTCCTTAAGACAGTCATTAAACAGGTCCAGCATTTCCTGACGGATCCGAGGGAATGCTAGGAGGAGCATTTCCCCAGTCATACCATCCAGTCCAGGGGCTTTTCTTAACTTTGTCTTTCTGACTATCGAATCTAGTTCTTGCATCGAGAGTGGTGCCACATCTTCTGTTGTTATTGGACTTTGGTGTATTGCCCTTTTTCTTTCGTTGATACTCGGTCTCCCCTACCACAGTATCATCTGGCAACAGCGTCTCCAGCATGTACTTAGTAAACTCCTCAGGGGTCTGCAATAGACATCCATCAGTTTCCAGGGAAGACAGCTCCTCTGAGCCTCTTACCTTGCCTGTCACCATCCGATAAACAAGTCCCCATTGGTCTTTGTTTCCCCTATCTGTGACTAACTCTCTCCAGGCTGTCTGCCTTTTCTTTCGGAGTATTCTTCGGTACTGGGTCCTGGCGACATTGTACTGTTCCACTACATGTTGTCTTTGGGTTGGGCTGTATGTTCTCTTGAACCGCTTCCTGAGGTATTTTACCTTCTTTCTATTGGTCTCCAATTCATCATCCCACCAGGGGTGATGAGACACTTTCCGTTAGGTTTTTGGGATGGCCTGATCACAGGCAACCATCACAATTTCCCCTATCCTTTCAGCCCTTTTTATCTAGTGACCACCACAGTTTGTCTCCTCTGTACTCTCTGAGACCTCTCAACAGTACCCTGTCGAACAGTGGCCAGTCCGCTTTTGCTGTTATATAGCGGGGACATTCTGGTCTGGTCTATCTTTCTCTGTTTACCTGGATGGTGAACAGGATCATTCTGTGATCGGATTCAACCTCATCTGACACTCTCCAGTTCCCAATACTTCCAGCGGCCCACACCATCGCCACGGTTATGTCTAGATACAATTCCATATCGTGGGCAGGGGACACATACATAGCTATGTGACCAGGTCAATTCATAACCAGCAGGTCTCTCTCCATGAGGTACTTTATCACCTCCTCTCCTCGTGCATCCATCCTCGGGGAATTCCACAATTCCGATTTGGCTTTGATGTCTGCGCCAATAATGATCCTTATTTCACTGGCTCTTGTCAGTATGTTCTCCCGCTGACTAATATACTTGTCGATTGGGTCCTTATATTGGAAGTAAAACGAGACTATCGTCACACTCCTTCCCCCCGATCACCAATCTGACACACGCATGATACATCTTGGATAGAGCCTCCATCGGAATAAAGTCAATATCAGGTTACTCAGATTCCTGCCATAGGATTTTCCCCAAAAAAAGCGAAACTCCCATGGAGAGTCAGTATTATCCCCCTGAGCAGGTAAGGTTCCTGCATCAGTACCATGTCCAGATGTTGCTCCATCACTATTTTGTGCAGCTCCATTGTTTGAACTGCACCTCTCTGCAGGTTAATCTGCCCCTACCATAGCGGCGCGAGTCCACTATTCATGCTGGGTCCTGTCGAGTTCCAGAGCCATCATCCTTTGATGGACTGGACAGTCGGGGGTTCCAACTTGGTGACTACAGTCTCTCCTTTTATCTTTGGTGCAGTTAGCACATTTGGCTTTGGTCTCCTTAGCCTTACACTGGGAGTACTTGTGTCCTTTTTCCGAGCAGTTGGGATAGACCAGCTCGTTTTTATATATTTCCTTTATGTGGCCATACCCCTGGCACTTAAAGTACCGGTAAGGCACCACATAGTCCGTGACTTTACATCTCTGGAACCCTATAAATCTGATTCCACAATCTATTAGCATTCTACGCAAGGGTGGTGTGACATCGAGCACAAGGTTGACCACTTCCTTGTCTCTGGGCCCTGTGCAGAAAAGCACCGATGCGTTCTTCCGCACTTCCTCATCTGAGATCTGAGCAGCCCTGAAGTTTTGGAGACAAAGAGTCTCCATAAACTCAGAGTTGTCATACTCTCTTAGAAAGTAAAAAATTATGACTTTAGGGCCACGCCTCTTTGGGTCTGCTACCCTCAGACTCAGTTCCTCCATCCTTTGGGCGTTCTTCAGCTAGAGGAGAGATTCCTCGTCCTCAGCCTCCAGTAACACTCCACCCTTGGCAACCTGTCGTACGTTCTTCATCCTTAGCTGTTCTTTCACAGGGTTTAGGGACTTTAGCTATGCTTGGGTATCCTCTGACTTACCCTCACCCTCCCTCGGGTAACCAAGAACATTTTTCTTGGCTGACTGGTGTCTCCCCCTCACCTCTTGCCACTAGGTCTCTTGGAGTTTCTCTTTTGATTGTCTTTGTTCCTTGACAATCTCAGCGAAAGTCTCAGTCTTGTTCAAGGAGCGTTCAACTGGTCCTTCTATGGGTCTTGGTGATTTTGTAACCATGGTCTTTAAGGCCCTTTTCTCTCCCTCCAGTTGCGCTGTGCGCACGATCTGAAGGTCCAGCAGGGCCTTCAACCTCATCACACGAGGGAGTAGGTAGTTCGCCCATTCCTTATTAATTTTACGCATTTCACAGTTAGAGTATTCATACACCTCCTCCGCGGCCCGAGACGCTTCCCCTTGGACGCATTCGGCTATCATGCAGCTGGCTGCCCCTCACTCTCGAAGCCTGGGGGTGGCCCTCTCGCCTCTGGTTTCTTAGTAGTCTCCTTATCTGAAGCCTTCTCAACTGTGGGCCGAGAGGCTGTAGTTCCAGATTGTTGGCTGCCTTCGCCCTCGGCAGCTGCCATTAGGTCAGCAGCAGTGTCAAAAATACATGGTAGCACTAATGGCATGATAAAAAATGTATTCCAGCCGACATTCACAAAAAGTACGTGCCGGAATCGGGCCGGTAAGAGATAGCTGATAAAATTCCGGCCAGATGATGCCGGCCTGCTGTCTTATTCCGGAAGCAGCCCATTGGATGGGGGTAAGACGCCGGGCCTGCGGCAGTTGGATGGCGGCATGAAGCCGGGCCTACAGTGGCTGGATGGCTGCAAGATGCCGGACCAGCGACGGCTGGATGTCATTAAGATGCCAGGCCTGCAGCGGCATGATGTCCAAAAATAAGCAGTATAACTATTAAATAAATCTTTGCTTTTAGTAATTGTTATTCCCTCTTTACATAAATTTATTTAGTTTACTTCTCAATATATTATATGAAAATCTGTTGCTTGCCGAGTACGGGATTCGAACCTAAAACCCTTGAGTTGACAGTCTAAACTTGCTAACCTATACACCATGAGGTAAGTTGCTTATGCTCTCCAGTAATTTCAAATTTCTCATGACACGAATTATTATACGTGAATGCATCAATTCCATAAAAAATTTAGCAAATCATTTTAAAACACTGGTTTTTTAAAAACTGTTTCTTTGTTTCTTCAAAGGTTTGCAAACAAAATAGTTTTTGTTACCTTTTGAAATATCTGTTGGATGATTGTACAAATAAAAAAATCTCAAAGTAAAACAATGCCATGGGCTAAAACGTGACATACATATAATCATGAAAAAAAACCTGCTAATGGTCTTAAAAAGACATAATGCCACCAAGAGCTAGCTAACATCTTGCCTATTCAAAAAACACTTTCAAAAAGTTTGTCGGCAAGAAGACATCATATTTGTATCTTTATTGTGATAAAGAGAAATGTCTCGAAAAATGTTAGTGGGTCGGAATAAATAAGATGACAGTCAGCTTACGGAAAGAATAAAGATGCTATATCGGAATCGCGCCAGAATATTATATCTGCTATTGGGGTCATGTTGGCTGTGAGATATCACGCCGACATAATTTAGGTGATATCCATCCGTTATCCTAAAAAATATAATGGGCCCAATGTATTTTTCCTAACGGCAAACATACTGTCTCAAAAAAGATATCATGCCGTTAACAGCATGTTAATGTCTTGCTTATTCAAAACACTTTCCAAAAATTTGTCGGAAAAAAGTCATCGTATTTATATCTTTATCGTGATAAAGAGCCATGTCTCGAAAACGTTAGCGGGTCAAAATAAATAAGATGACGGCCAGCTTACCGATAAAACAAAGATGATATATCGGAATCGGGCCAGAATATAATTTTCGCTATTGGCGACATGTTGGCTGTAAGATATCACGCCGACATAATTTAGGTGATGTCCACCGATTATCCTAAAAAAAATACTGTGGGCCGTTGTCTTGTTCCTAACGGTAGACACGCTGTCTCAAAAAAGACATCACACCATTGTCAGATAGCTATCTTCTGGCACTGAAACGACAGTTGCCGAGAGTACAGGTATCGGGCCGACAATTTGCAGACACTTTGCCGACAGGTTGTGTTTGCTGGGTATAGTACTCGATAACTTTAAAATATAAAAGTTTTCATTTTTCTGTTGAATCTCGCTTTTGAACAAAACCAGAGGTTAACGAGTCATTTTAAAACAGTGCTTACGACGTACGGCTAGCAGGACTCATTTAAATAATACATTTTTATATGGAACTGAGTCAACCAGATGAACACTTACCTAATTAAGTTCTTGAAGTCGTGATATTGTATCTAGTTTTGACAGGGGCAATTTATAATTTTATTGAGCTGACAGCCGGTTTTTCGTGTTTTCCTATAACTTCAAGTTAAGTGATCGTATGTTGTTTAGGTTTTTCTATTCTTCATTAAAATAATTATGTGTATCAGTTGTTCGTTAAGAGAGCCATGTATAATGATAGGTTTATTTTAATGTCTTCATTAAAATTGCATTGTCTATGCTTATTCATGTCGCTTTTTCTGTGTAGTGTAGCTGCTTGTCTAATGAATATTTTAATATTGGTGATTTATAGTTGCGATTGCAGTGTCCAGTGCATGACTGGTTAATTTCTGAACTTTATGATCACTTTGATACACTTACCTAAACATGGTTACAATTTCTCTCAGGCACATGTCATACATATATCTTATATATTTAATTTTGAATTTATTTATATCCAACAAATGTAGAGGGATTTTAGTACAGAATATTATTACAGATAGTACAGAACATAACTGAACAGATGACGCATCAACGTGGTGGCCAAAAGCGAGATTAATATATTTTATCGAAAATAACGAAACCATTGGCAGGTGTGGTACACAGAGGAATACATCATGACGGAAATGTTTATAGAAATCAGTCCCTGGATATTGAGACACCGAGAAATTGGTAATGAATAATCATTTCAGTAGAGACCAATATTTCTTAAGTTCGTTGCGGAAAGCCACCGAAAGTGAAATGGCTGATGACAAATCCGATACCTTTAGCTTAGATGGAACACCCATAGCAAGTGCCAGGTCCAGCGTCACGGGTGAGGATTGTTGCTTACGAACACAGACGTGAGATGAGAGAATTTTTACAACATGAAATATTTGATACTGCGGTCGCGGAAGTGGCGACTGGTAGTAATATTAGCACGAATAGCCAGAATGACCTAACGGCCATATTAGCTAATATGATGCGAACGATAAACGTTAATTCTGTGCAATTAAGCGTAGATTTGAATGTAAAATTTGATAATATGAAGGCACAATTTGACAATTTGCAGGCAAGCTTAGGCAGCAGAATCGATACAACTATAACGCAGAGGAACACCAAGTTAGAGAAACTGTGGGGAAAGCTAGACACGCAAAATAAGGAAATTAATGAACAAAATTGTAGACTGGAAGGATTAGAGCAACGTTTGCCGGGTGTTAGCCAGAATTTGGTTACTCTCTGTAGCAAGGTACTGGAAACTTAACATACTTTATCCACATTAAGTACTGAGGTAACTAGGCTGACTGAAGAGCACACGGCCCAGGCCTCGCAGGTAGAAGTCATACAGGAAAATTTTACACAATTCGAGTCACAGATATATACACGATTCGCACAGGGTAAGGAAACCATAGAATAAGGTTTTGCGGTAGTGGAGTATGAAATGGATATCTACAAGTCCGAGTTGCATCTATGGAACGTGAATTTTCACAGAACATCGAGCAAAATAAAACATGCTTGGAGGGACAGATCGTTAATTTAAATAACAAGTGTTGAGGAGAGAGCACCTGTTACGACCTCTAATCATGATGGTAGGATTAAGGAAAATGTCGACCACCAATTAATCAATTTTGAGCGACATATTGATGCTAAACATGACAAAACTGCTTCTGAATGTGCAATATCTAAGCGTTATTTTGACAGTACAAGCCACGAACTAAGAGTTCGGCTAGGAGAAATTGAAGCGAAACTAAACCAGTTTCGTGTTAACAATTTAAATACCTTAAACACCCGTACCACTGAAAATATGAGAAACACGTCTACAGTCACCAATTCATCTATTAAAATTCCGGAAAGCCTTGTAAATTTACTAACCAACACCGCACTGTGTCATAACTCTGCTGTACTCTTACACCATTCCGCAAAACAATGGCCGGAGGGTTTGCCGACATTCTCCGGTTGTGGAAACGAAAATCCAGTAATTTTCTTAAAGAAATTGGAAGAGTACGGTAGATTGTTTGGCCTCAGTGAACGCATAGTACTGGTGTGCTTAGGGTTAAGCCTAAAATCCACTGTATTCTATTGGTGGGAGATGGAGAAGAATGGAATAAACTCGTTCGAACAATTCAAAGAGATTTTCTTGCGATAAAACTTGAGTACTAGGATACAAGGAAATTTAAAAGCTAGACTCCATCTAGATACATATGATCCAAGGAAAGAAAAACTTTAGAGCAACATTTAAGAGAGGTGTTTGAGAGGACGTGACACTGAACTGCCCCGATGAGCAATGAATAATTCGCTAAAATAATAATTCCACAACTACCGGTTGGATATCAAGATCGATGGACCGACCGTAATTTTACGAATTTGATGAATTTCGTATACAAATCCTAAAAATTGGCCAGAATAAGCGACAAAGAACTTTTGTGGCGCGAGACTTTGATAAAACTTCACAGCCTCGACCGCCTCCACCGTATTCTGGAACCGCACAAAAATCTATGTCGCATAACCAAGTTTCATCTGAAGGGTACCGTAATCCTAGAGCTAAAGTGTTAGGCATAAATCCGGATTACGATAACTCTCGGAATTTTGATACAGGTGGCAGACATTTTGGTTAGGATAATCGCAAGCGAGGAAAGAGATTCTCCCGAGACTCTCGTATAAGGAATCGAAGAAGAAATCGCGATATAACAAATGCATCCGTTCCTTCTCGACCAAACGCATATGTACACTAGAAAGGGGACATCTATGTTTTACCTGCCAACACGAACAACGGGAAAAGGAGTCAACCGGATTCTCCGACTGATAGTAACATGGTACCCGCGACGGCAATGAACTGGCCTTCGGAAACGAATAATATGTGGCAACATAATTTCCGGCCAGCACAAGGTGAATATTTTCGAAGCTCTCTTGTAGTACCGACGTGGCAGTACACCCAAGGCTCTAATGTACCTCCATCATTCTTTTCAAGTGCTTATTTTCCAGTGACGAACTCAGCCACAAATACTCCGCAGGGATATTTCCAGAGAAATGAGGGTTTGAACCCGTTAGTTCCTGCGTTCCCACCACCTAAAATATCGGAACATGCAAGAAAGTTCAGAAAGCTCCTAGTAGATGTACTTACAGGGCAGCGAATGTTGAGCTTACTGGAAGGGTTGAACATCATACTCAAATTTGACGTATATACGGCGAAAGATGATCCGGAGAAGATCCACAGCGAATTAATTGATTTTCTACGAAGACGGTTATTTAGAACTGCGGAAAGTCGTAAACGTCATTACAAGATCAGTAAGTTGAACCGATTTAAGATCAATGATCTGGTACTACGTCAAGCAAGTTCTACAAGCAACTATTGGGAATTTATTACGAAGAATATGTTTCTTCTATTTTATGGCCCATTTAGAGTAGTGAACATAATAAATCACAGTTGTTACGAACTTGCCGATTTGCAAGGAAATCCCGCAGGCAAGTATAATATCACTCAACTAAAACCGTTCTGTACTCCACTGCCGCAGAAGCCTTTCGAAGCAGATGACAACTAAATAATAGTACGGCACTGCACACAGTATGGTTATCTCTGGCTAGACTATATATATGATGATAATGGATGAGAAATATGCAAAATAGTAAATCCTGCCAGATAAAAATAGACGCAGAGCCTTGAGTAGGGTGTTACGGCATTTATAATTTTCTATGTATTTAGTGTCCCATGTATATATCTAGTTTTAGGAGGGTCTTATAATAGGTTATTTTTATTTTATTTTCGCCGCACCGCTACATATGCTCGTCTAGCCTGTAGAAAAGGATACTAGTCACTGCATCGTCTCATATAGTCAGTCGCCGAGAACGTAATTATGAATACTAATTGAAAGAAGTAGCCGAAATCTAATATGTTGTCACAGGTAAAAGATGAAGCTAAGCGACGAAAGGAGAAAATGGTAAAGTAATACATCTTGTGTTTTATGTCAAGATGCCACATGGATATAATTTGCATGGTCTGTTTTAATAATAGAAGCTTAAAGAAGAATGAAAATAAATGGTAAGGGCCTAAACACCGTTTAAAAATGAAATCCCTCATACACTTACACATGTCGTAAGTTATCCTCACGGCTTACAACGTGATTACTCAATTGCTAAGCAGAAGAGATTTAATTATTGATTTGTCTTTGGTTTGAAGAACTTACCAGTCTTTGTAGGCAATATCTTCGCACCTTATTATTTTTTCATCTTAGCCTGTACACGCGTTGAGTTTTCCGTTTGTTTCTTAATACGCATATGGAATAAAATATTGAATCATTCAAAATTGTATTGTGATGATGTTTGTGATGTCAGTGTCAATAATTTTTTTTCTCTTCATCTCTCTGTCTTTTGTCAATCTTATGTTGCTCGTTTAATGGGATAATTAGATGAAAGTTGTTGTTATGATTTTGACAACTGTTAGGATCAACATCGCATAGGCTCTGAGGATACGTTTCCTCTGGAAAAGTCATATCGCTTATAGACGCTAAGGTCTTCTGAATTTTGGCCATGTTAGAATTTTTTGTATGTAGAATCACTTGTGACCATAAGATTTACTTGTCCATAAATTCTGTTCTTGTCATCGTTAGATGCAATGTATGACACGATAAGCTTAAATGATTACAACGAGTGATCAACGAACTAAGTTATTGTGTGAATAAAAATTAACTGTCTGAGTGAACAGTGAAATGAACTGAACAAAACCGAGTGTACTATGAACAGTGTTAACGAAAACGTGCCAAAAAGACATTTGTTTTTAAACTTTTTGCTAGCATAGGGAAAGACTCTCTGTAATCGAGTGTGTTGTGATGGAAAGAGACAGTGTACACATGCAAAATAATAATTATGATAAGCACTTGTATGTTCGTAGAAACATCGGACCCAGTGGATCATCCTGTAGTGGTTACGAAAAGATGCTATGACAGAGCTCGACATCTGCCAGAAGGAGTCTACGCAAGGGTGATTTTGTTTGTGACGAGGCGTGTGGGATCGCTGCATGTGAACTCTGGACTATTTAATTTGTCAGCTGCATCGAGAATAAACTGAACTATTTCTCTAAACAAAGACTTGCAAACATAAAAAAAAAAATTATTAGAGGAGTATTTTATGGAAGAAGTTGAAATAGAGAATTAGCGTATAGATCAATGTTAAAAGTCTTGTGTCCCATATAATTATTGTATTGAAATGTTGTATGTATCTTATTGAAGGGTTTTGTTATGTCTCAGTGTAATTTATAGGTTGCTACTAATGTTTATAATTGGTCATGTGCATGCACTTTAATATTGAGTGTCCTATGTATAAATTGCCCTGGCTGTCAGATATCAAAATTTGAATTAGAATACTGTCATATGCTAACGTTTTGCCTGATGTCAGACTTTATACAATTCATTAATCCTTTACCTTTTGGAGATGTAACTCAATTTTTCCAGCTGATAAAAATTGTCGTTATATATGGAGGGGCATCGGTAAAATTATGAAATGTTACATATGTTTACTGACATTCAAATCTCTGATCTTGCATACCATTTTATGCACTTATAATCGTTAATTTACATGAGATACAGATTCCTATTTGCACTACAGGCGGTAACGATAATTTTGAATAAGTTTGTCATTTCAAAACTATTTCCATATTAAACTTAATAGCTATCTTTTCGGAAGGAAACATAAAAGTTTTATTACATCTTCCTACGTGTGTTAAACTTCGGTAAAGACAAGTGCTAGAAAAACAAACTTTTGGGAATGTGAGGGTTGTTGAAAAAGAAAAGTTAGTGGATGGAGGTTCGATAGAAAGACTGCTGTACAAAAACTCCACGATGACGGCTAGATGAGTTTGGAGCTACTGGATATGATTTTCGCCGAACTTCGAGGAGACGAAGATGTACGAGGATTCGAGAGCTGCTAACGGGTATGTGCGATGGCGGAGTGCTTAATTTGGTGACCCGAGGATGGCTGAAACTGCTCGAGGTACTCTGATTCCGAGGTGCATACAAACCTGGGATTCCCGCATTGTCTCGGCGAAGGATGAAGTAAGCCAACGTCAGAGTAGATTTGCTTCTACAGTATAATTTTTCTGTGCAAGTTTAATTATATGTCGGTTTGTGAAGAAGCCGTGAATTCTGGACTAAGAAGTACACGGATACAATAATCGAGAACTTAAAAATATCAAAGTATTTATTTTTATGTTGAGTCTCGCTTTTGAACAAAACTAAAGGTTACCGAGTCATAAAAAAAATAAGAAGCAGGGCTTATGACGTACAGCTAGTAGGACTCATTTAAATAATATATTTTTTATATGAAACTGAGTCAACCAGATTAACACTTACCTAATTAAGTTCTCGAGGTCGTGATATTGGATCTAGTGTTGACAGAGTCAAGTTATAATTTGATTAAGGTGACCGCAGGTTTTTCGTATTTTCCTTTAACTTCAAGTAAAGTGATCGTATGTTTGTTTAGGTTTTTCTATTCTTCATTAAAATAATTTAGATGTATCAGTAGTTCGTTAAAAGAGGGCCATGTGTGATGACTGATTTATTTAAATGTCTTCATTAAATTGGCATTGTCTATGCTTATTCATGTCGCTTTTTCTTGTTTTTCGCTTGTTTAGTTAATATTTTGTAAAATAAGGAAATATCGTCATGGTTTTGAAGCAGTCACTAAAAATAACAGTTTGGCGTGTGCCTACATGTCACGTAGAAAACTGCTCCACTCTTAGATTCGTCTCCTGCTTCTACGCAGTAGCGAAAAATATCAAGTATAAACGGAAGTTTTCCAACAAAAGTATTTTACTTCTGCCCCATACAGATTTTAATACCTCGAATTACTGGTGCGCTTGAAGTTTAATTTATTTTGGTGTCAAGGTTCATTTGTTCGAACTATAGAATATGACTAACTATCTCCTGTATAATATCAATAACAAAACCCATCCTTAACGACTTATTGCCAGTCGTGTTAATTTTCACACCGAACTGTATACTGTATTATTAATTTAGTGAATAATTAAATAAAATTTCTCACAGTCAATTCTTTTAAACATATAATTGTAAATTTAATGATAAATTAACATAGTTTTCAAGGAAATTATTTTGTATAACATTTTTGAAACGATATAATGTATGTAAATTCCTAATTTTTGGAAATTTATTTGACAAGGTGTGTAAAAAAGGCTATTGGTAAATTTCCTTAATAATTTTATTGAGGAAATCTTTCGTGTATATTTATCAAATAACTTCCAAAGTATCGGAAATTTTTAATTTCATGATCAAAAGTCAGTGTCAAGCGCGTGAGGGCCTGGATAGCGGTCGTCGGACCACAGCGATATAACAAGTATATTTTCTTTTATACGAATGACCGTCACCTGGTTTAGATTTAGCATAGGGTTATATAAATATTTTGGTTGCAAACCATACGAAGTTACCCAAGACTTGCTCTGCGTGATATGTAAAGATGGGTTTGCAATCAAAATACATAATCACACGGTATAGAGCATAACAGTAGGACATTCATTTGATCAGAATTATGTGTGAAATTGATTTACAACCGAGTATTTATGCATTGTTTTTGCCAATGAAATTTTGCGATGAGTCTGATGTTATTTGGCACTTTTGCTATTATAATAAGTCTTTGCTTTTGCTGTAGTAAATATGTAGATATCCTTAAAATACTTCTGCTAGTAGACTTCCACTTCTTCCTTCTTAGAAAATTATATATTGCAACTTTTCTTCATTTCTGCAGCATTACTGTTCTTCCATTTTAAATAAACAAACTTAGGTAAACATTTTATACCCCGCTCCAATTGGTTACTGCCCCATTCGTCTGCACAAGAAACGAAAGATGAGCATTTGTCAGGAACCCCCATGCCCACGATCTGTTACGCTGAGTTGTGAATCAATAGATTATGAAATACGGCAGTCAATCCTTGTGCACGCGACCCATGTTCTGTGGTTAGTATTATGCTTTCAATTGTGAACCAAGCTCAATAACTTTCTGAACCGGCGTGATTTGAATACAACACGTAGAGCCTGAATTACGCTACGTTGCTCTCCGACCCGTCAGTCACCCCACTGAAGAAAGTTGAAACTAATAGTGCACCAGAAAGTAGGTTAATCAAGTGCGTGTTCCACTGGTGGTTGGCACCTGTAGTTTAATTGGCTCCGTCATAGCTGTACGGTCCGCAGTCGCACATGACATGGCGAGGAGACTTTGAAAGGAGCGGAAGCTGTACCGGGCACGAGGTTCGCAGAAAGTTTGCTACGTTAACAAGGTTTACGGAAGGACCCTTCCTCGCCCCCGGGGCGCGACTGCGTGGTCGGCTCGGAGGAACCTGGCTTCCCGGCCACATCTCCCTAATCGATCAAGTTGCCAGCCATTAAGCGAGGCATTCATCTCTGACAGGACGAAAGACCGCGTTTCATTAGGTTGCTAGGCAACAGGTATTAATGTATTAAGTGAGTCAACTCACTTAATACATTAATCATACCCATCATCTTCCCTTCTAATCATTCCATTGTTAATTAAAATGTAAATATTAATGTATAAATAGTTTTTTTAAGTAAATATTATTTTGTTTATTGCAAAATAAAAATTGATTGCAGACCGTATCGATTAATTTGAAGAGTGCGAGTGACGATAGTTCCATAAGGAGGGAGTGTAAGTGCGAGAGAAAGTGCGAGTATGAGTGTGAGTGCTGGCTATTTGGACCGTGTTCCAAACTGTCAGAATATTTAAACTCGCACACTCTCACTCAGAAGTGACGCCAGAGAGTGTTGTTCCACATGACAAGAGAGCGAGTGCACGAGTGTGTGTCGATGCATGCTCTGTGCATGCTCTCGGGATATTGTTTGTTTATTTACATTTGAACACTGTCGTCGTCCACACGATGTCGAACGAACAAACCATTTTTCACTGTAAGTAAATGTTTGCAGTGGGTGAAATATATATAATAATACATAATAAATAATATAATGAGTTTGCTATCGTATATCATGTTCAACATGACTCGCAATATAAATGTTATTTAAATGGTATAAACGTAATAGTGCAGCCACAATCATAAGGATTAAGATGATTTGTTTCCTTCAAGTGAACGAAAACAATAAACAATACACGGTGCAAGTGCTGGTTATTTGGAACACGGCCTTGGAACACATTCACTGTAATACGCAAAACATTGTAAATGTTGTTTAGGAAGGTTTTATATTTAATGCATGCAAAATGCGGAAGTTTTAAAACAAATAAAAACTATTGAAGTTAAACTTCCCCGCTAAATACCAAAATGCTCTGATACAAAAATATCGGCTTCATTCTGACAGGTTAGGTTTCCAATGCTGTGGCCGTCAGAATGTGGTGGACGGGCTTCATAATTTTATCATGTGCATCCCCAGACAAGGCCACCCTTTGGAAACTACTGATGCGTAAATATAACTAGCAATATCAACGTACAGAATTGCAATACAAATAGTCGCATACTTAAAAGTTAGGAGGCATTCACATATCTTCCGTTAGCATAAAATATCAGAGTGAGTTTTCCAAATTCAAGTAGTTTAGACGTTCAAAATTTACTGTCCCTTTATCTTATACGTGTTCATATCAGGCGATTTTACTTTCATATTAGCGCTAACTTGCCAGACTGCACTTATTTGGAATACACCTCGTGTGATAAATCATATGGTTGTCCAGGCGACTATAATCTATCCAGGCTTACTTCACCCTTTTTTTATGCCCTGCTAAAGTTCTTCTTCCAGTTTTAAACTTAGAATATTACACCAATGACAAGGCGCCAATTTCGTGCGCACTCATTTGCAATAATATTTTATATTAGAGCGGTGTCTTCCTAAGCGCTACCAACACATATGTTTCTCACGATTTTTTTAAATATTTATTATAAATGATATATTATAATTTATATTGAAATATTGGTAAAATTTCAATTTAACGAAAAATAGGATACGTTAATTTAAAAAAGATATAAAACGTTTGTAATACAGGGCATATTTAGATAATAATAAACACGTCATCCATAGGGGAGGGGAGATTTTTCAAAAGTTTAGTTCAAAAAGTGTGAATAAACATTGCATAGACGATAGAAAAAGTTATACGTGGCCGCAGAGTTAAAACTGCTTTACTCTCTCATTCCCATTCGGTGCCGGGTTAAGGCGCCGGTATCATTCAAAACTTGTGTTTATACAACTTTATAATTTACTGTAACAAATGTATTATTTTAACATACAGAGCTGCTGTACATAATTCCTTAAATCAGAACGGACAAGTTTAATAAAGTCTTTATTATCTCATTTGAGGTTTGAAAGTAATAAAACATGAGTTAAAATTTATGTCGCTGCCAATGCTACTAAAAAATAACATGTGTAAGTGTTGTAGCCTTAAAAATATCTGTTAAGATGTACCCTATGCCCTGGCAGGGCTCATTTTTCAAGTATTTGATATGAAAAGTAAGCTACAGTATAACAAAGAGTATTCAAGATATCTTCTCTTATTACCGGAGACAAAAAGTTTACCGGCTGGTCTGTGTACTGTGTGTGTATGTCTCTCCCCCCATCCCTTTTTTCTCACTCTCTCTCTGCCTCTCTGGCTCCCATAAATTTTGTTTTCACGTGAGATTGGCATATAATACCTGCATATGAGGGAAAGAGATTTCATTTTCTTTCTAACTTATTCAAAATCTATCATAAATGAAAAATAATCAATGAAAAACACAAAACATTTTATGCAAATACAATGATATTGTGATATAAACTTCATTTAAAAAAAATTAAGTTTTGGACTGCTTGTAATGTAATTGTAATCTTTAATTTTAAAATGTCTTTTCTTTATATTCTTAAATTCGAACAAAATTTTTTACGAGATCAGTAGTAATATTATTGCGACTTGGGCATAAGGGATTAAACAGTAGGATTAGGATTCGGTAGAGCCGCCATATTGTGACGTCACCCGACCGTCATCTTGAATGTCATTGACCTTTCACCCCCGACCCGTGTGATATTTGACTTTGACCTTTACCGCTAGGATCTTTGACCTCAAAAACACAAAATAACGGTTAAAAAAATCCAAAAAATTCTAAAAAAATTTAAAAATCTGAAAAAAATTATCAAATATTATTTTTAATTATTCAAAAATTATTTTTAAAATAACTAAAAGGATCCACAGAAATGACACATTTTTTCCCCAAAATGCCGAAAGGGATCAGCGACTCCGGTGACGGATCAGTGACTCCGAGCCTGGTGACCGGGAGCAGGGTCTATGATATCTGGTCTTGACCTTTGAACTATAACCTTGAAAATGCAAAAATACTATAAAAAATCACAAAAAAATCACAAAAAAATTAAAAAATCCATTAAAAAATAAAAAATGTATTAATAAAAATTCAATAAAAATCGCGTAAAAATCGTTAAAAAAATTTATTTTTAAAAAACTTTATTTAAGATATTTCATAATTAAGAAGGCTTTAACCCCGGTGGCCATTTCCCCCTTTTTCCCTTCAAAATTTCCTTTTTTTCCCTAAAAAAATTTCTTTAAAAATAATTAATGAATTCAATTTAAAAAATTACATTTCCCAGCACCGCCATTAGTCACATTCGTTCCATCCCCAGCAGAGGACTGGTTCCCTCTCACCCATTCCCCTCACATATACTCATTCCGCCATTTTGATTTTTTCGTCCGTTATTTGTTTATACATTACTGGACACCGCTATCTTTGTTTATATGTTACTGGGGCTGACATTTATTTATTTTTCGTTCGTCATTTGTTTATACATAATTGGAGGCCACCATCTTGGTAGGCAACCACCATCTTAGTAGATATCATCCATCCACCATATTGGAAACCAATTATCTTGACCTTGACCCCATGACCTTGAAAATAAAAACTAGAGACAAAATATATGACATTCAGCAATCATAATACATTAGAGATTACCACCATAATATTAAATGCAGGCTACCTTGACCTTGACACCATGACATTGAATGACCTTGAAAACAAAAATCGAGAAAAAATTCATAAACGTCAGCAAGAATGATACATTAAAGACTACCACCGCCATATAAGATATAGACTACCACAACCTTAACCCCATGACCTTGAATGACCTGGAAAATCAAAACTCAAGAAAAATACATAAATGCCAGCAAGCATAATACATTTAATACTACCACCGCAATATAAGATGCAAACAACCAAGACCTTGACACCATCGCCTCGAATGACCTTGAAAGTAAAAAACTTATAAAAATGCATAAAAGTCAACAAGGATAATATATTACAGACTACCGCCACCTTATTAGATACAGACGACTGTGACTTTAACCCCATGACCTTGAATGACCTAAAAAAACTCGAGCAAATTTGCATGAGGAGACAGAAGCTACTCGAGACGATCCACCTTTGGCGAAGCTGCTGTCACACTATAGCTCTCAGCTTACCTCCCTACTTCTTACAATACACACGTGTGCAATCCTAATGGCATCATATTGACTTTGAACCAATTGTACAGCACAAATTTATACATTGTATAGACACCAACCAGCCAATCACCAAGTTACCTCATGATTGCAGCTGACCAATCACATGCAGGCATTGAGACATCACACACACACACACACATAGGCAGGTAAACAGACTTTAGATTATAGTTCCTTTATCACATGACCATGCAGTTAAACCTTAAACAGTTTCTTCCAGACAAGTTATTCGCTCACCTATAAATCATGGTCATACTTAAAGTAGACAACTGACTCCTGTTGTCGGACCAACCCCTCACAAACAGACGCATTTACAAATTTACGCATTGACACCATCGACCCTACGACCCATTGACCCCATGACCCATTTTGTTTTAATTAAATGGTTATAAATTATTTTTAAGGGGAATTTGTTAATGGAAAAGGGAAATTTCGAAGGAAAAATGGGGAAATGGCCGCAAGGGTTAAAGCCTTTTTAATTAAGAAATTATTTTAATAAAATTTTATAAAAATACATTCTTAAACTTTTTAATTTTTACACGCTTTTAGTTAAATTTTTTATAATACATTTTTTATAAATTTTTATCCGATATATTAATTTTTTGTGAAATTTTTGTGATCTTTAAAGATTTTTTGGGATTGTTGCATTTTCAAGGTCAAAAGTCAATGGTCAAGGTCAACGGTCATAGGTCCTGATCCCGGTCACCTGGGTCGGCGTCACTGCTCCTAGTTACCGTAGTCGCTGATCCATGTCAGCATTTATGGAAAAAGAAGGGCCATTTCTGCGGATCCTTGTAATAATCTTTTAAATATTTTTTTAATAATTTTTAATTATAAATTTTTGGAATTTTTTTGAGTATTTTAGAAATATTTGGAACATTTTGAGGATATTTGGAATTTTTAAAGGTATTTCTTAATGTTTTTTGAGGTCAGAGGTCCTTGGGGTCAACGTCAAGCTAAAAGGTCACACTGGTCGGGGGTGAAAGAGCAATTACATCCAATATGGCAGTCGGATGACGTCACAAGATGGTGGCTCCACCGAATCCTAATCTTACTCCCCAATCCCTTATGCCCATGTCGCCATAATCCTACTACTGATAACAACTCGTAGAATCCGACTCAGAGAAAAAGGTTTCGTAATACGGTATCAGGTGTATTTTGTAAGTTTGGCTAAATTATTTCGTTACAACGTAATAATTTAACAATTTGTCTAACATACGTCATTCATTTAATACATACACGAATTCAGATCGTTACATTATTAAAAATAATAAATAAAATGACTTAAAATACTTTATGGCTAAAATATTTCCGTAGCATTAATGGTTCATTTACACTGCTGGAGCACAATAAATAATCAAAATGTAGCAGCCAAGTTTGAAGTTACCCGGTAGAACAAGGAATCTCTTAAAGGCGCGTTTCCATGGTGCGTTTTCCCATGCTTCATGAGGCATGCCCCAAGACGCAAGACGCAGATGAATGCGCTTTTACCGAGAAAAAGCGAGATGCACAGGGACACATGTGCAACCCATCGCTAGTGGGTTGCTCGTTCGTCTTGGCGTGCATCTCTTGTTTAATTACCTCAGTGCATGCCCAATTCAGTGCCTGTAGTTGCATTATACGTCAAGATAGATTACAGTTTTTATATTTAAATATGGCGTGAAATGAAGACGTATGAGTAGCATTTGTTCAGGACTTCCGTGGTCTTCCTCAGCTGTGGAAAATTAATGACAACAACTACAAAAATAAGGTGACGAGAAGTGATGCAGTGCGGGAGTTACCAACTAAACATAATTGCTCGCCTAAAGTCGTGCTTGCCAAAATAAAAAGGCTGCTATCGTATTTCCACAAAGAACTTTCCAAAGTTATGTTGAGCGGATCTCACAAAGTACACAAAAAGTAAATGAAACGTCACCCACTGCAGCAAACCAACTGACCCCTCCTACAAACAGCTGTTCTACATGAGCATTCTATGTCATTTGGAAAGTTTGGGGGAAATCCTCGTATGAATTATACGGCTGTGGATGAAGCTTACCACTTCATGACTGCCATGAAGAAGAAAATGGAAAATAGGGACGAGATCACTATTTTTGGCGAATACGTAGTCAGTAGAATACGTAAAATCAGTTAGCAGTTAGTAACCCAACGTCGCACTACAAACATATTATTTTAAATAGAAATGCAGCAATATGCCACGCAAATAGCATGCAGTAATGTGGGTGGATATCCTCAGTCGCAACCCACAATGTTCTCCTCATCAATATCAATGTCCAACACTACAGTCTCTACTTCTAGCCACCTTATGGTAAATAATGCAGATTATTATTGTCCAAACCCAATTCTACTTTGGAGTATCTGGGTTAATGTTACTTTGCGATTGGTTTACCTAACAGGAATGGTTTTTTACTTGCACATTGGCCTATGGATTGCATAGTAGATTTAACATTATTCTTATGGTCCTTTATTCACAAATGTTTGGTTATATTAACAGCTAAATAAATGACTTAGTAACGTTCTTTTGATTCTATATGAAATGTGTTCTGTGTATATAATGTGCAGTTTGTGTCCGTATACCGTTTTAGTATGTCACTGAGTTGGGCTTGGGATATACAGAATGAGTAGCTCTGTATGCTATCTTTCGTTGCGTACTCGCAGGCAATTTCAATTTATCGCTGTATAACACATTTCTGATCTCCACTTTCGGGAGCGTCTGCCACCCTCCGAAATAATTGTATAAATTTTAGACATGTATGTGTTTCCCTATTAATTATTCCAAATGATCACTCTTAAACCGGGTTAGCATACATTACCAACTCATCCCGCATATTTCCATATATTATTATATAATATTATACACACATACATATTTCCAACACATTCATAAGCATATTGTTGGAATGACATCATAGTTTCACATTCTTTAAATACTGTAACCAATTAATTGTTTAAATATATAATCTTATGCATGCTTTGTTTGGGTACAGTGTGCACACTTAAACGCTATGGACAAAACAAGACCACACATATGTACGTACCTTCACATTGTTGTGCAAAACTGATGTCAAGGCACGGCAAACCTCTGGAACAATGTGGGAAATACTGTTACCAATATTTTTTAATGTTTATATCAAGCTGTGATAAGAATAGCCCTTCTCTGAAGACCGTAATGTAATTGCAAATCTTGCACTGTTCGGAATACTATTCCTCATATTTGAGTCTTATTTGGTAATAGGTGGAGCAACCATTCGTAATAAAACTTCAAAGTCTGCTAATGTCATACGTATGACGTTCCTAAATAACAAGATATTGTACAGACGAAAGTCTTCAAGGATGTTACTAACGTTGCGTCGCTTCAGAAACTCACACACCCAAAATATTTTACGTTTCTTTTGTTTTCGATTGAGTACTAAATACGCTGCACAAAAATCAGCAGCCAGTTTTTCTGCAGACATGTTGACAACTACAGCAGGAACAGGCATGCGTCGATCCTCGCCATGTAAACAGAGAGAGAGGTATGCCTCCAGATGCATGACTCTACCCGCACATTAGACATGCGCAAAAGCATGCAGAAATTTATGCGTGGCTGCATGCGCTGCGGTACCGTGAAAACGCGTTGAACCGGCTGCGGGTCACAGGTATTCTGTAGCCGTGCTAGATATAGGTCACGTTCATTGTGGCGAAAACGTCGAACCGATAACGTTGTGTGACCACAACCACAGATAAAAGAAAACTGTTATTCTTACAGCCAGTTCAAAGTGGATTGTTCGTTTGTGTTACACATGCATTGCCGTCTATTTGGTAACTCAGTTCGTCTGCTTGGCCGGGAAAAGTACTTTTGCATTTCGCTAGCTACGTTTTTATTTGTATTATGAGGCTTTCCTATTGTTAAGTTTTAAATGTTTAAGGTGTATTTCTTTACGTTCAATGCACTCTAGATTAACCTACGAATTGGGTTAGGCATACCTCAAATAAAGAAGACATTATAGAAGTTTGATCGTCACAATATTAAATTAATATCAGTTACATCTCGTTTGCAATTATTGGTATTTAGCCTTTTACTAGGAGCTGTAAGTAAAATAACAGGTTACATTGTTGTAATTATTATTTAATTATTTAATTAATACCACCACCCTCTAAATTGTCCATAAGGAATGTCTTCACCTTAAACATGATGGTGAAGGCTGATGACTAGACGTATCTCGGAGGACGGCATCTCTGGACGTCTTCCTGGTGCAGTTTCTCGACGACTACAGACCTCGTTCGCCATGTTTTCAGGCATTATATGGGCCCGTGTTGAATAAAAACCGACCCTGCATTCGACTCGTTGGAGGGGAGTTTATTTTATTCACTCAAGGCTTCGTCCCCATTCCTCGCGATATGATTGTGCTCGCGATCGGACTTGCAAGCCCCTGTCGAGGCTCATAACACTATGGGTCAAGGTCCTCAAAGTTAACTGGCTGCACTTAAATGACTATGATAGGAAGAGCTAGGGTAAAAGCTGGCTGTCCACATTAAAGATCTGTTTGTTCAGAACCAAGTATTAACATCAAAACGTGGTCTGAAAGCAACTCCCAATGGTGGTATGCACCTTGGAGTAGGTGAACAAATTTTAGTACAAATATTTCAGAAGTACGTAACACTGAATGTATTGGAATATATGTAAATATTACTATATATATATATATATATATATATCACATTCATAACTTGTCACCATCATCCAACAGTTTATATATATATATTTTTTTCTTTATTTATTTATTTATGTATTCATTTATTGAAAGTTCCCAACCTAAAGTTTAATTTTTTTTGTAACATGACACAATCGATTTCTTAAATAAGAATTTGGAAATTCTACAAAGTGGGCAACACGCATTATATCCGAGGTATAATATTGTCATGGCATAGGTGCATAAATCATACTACATTTAATGACTTATCGTAACGATACATTTATTCAGGCACTAGGTGGTCGGACCACGATCTAAATGTGGTTTTATTCTGCCTTGTAGATCGGCGGATCATTGCACTTATACAAATTATTTTGTGTTTAGCAGTTTATTCTATATGCAAAAAAAATGGAAATGAATTTATATAGTTCATAATAGTTTGGAATATGCTCATTTTGTAATTGACTGCGATTATAAAATATAAAAAGAATCTTTAAATTAAAAGAACATATTTGTCACCATTAAAATCTTTGTTTCTCCAAAAACAATAACATTCTCATCTACCACCTGATTTCTGTTTAAGTGGATTTTGTGTTGTTTTGTTATAATTTACAATCAACCAGAACACGAATTAATTTACTATTTGTTTCTCAATTGCTACGGCAATTGTTATGCGTTTATACTGATATACTACTATCAAAGAAAAGTTAGAGAAAATTAGATCGGGCTATGGGGGTGAGGTGAGTACTTGAGTAGTTTCAAGGAAGTTGAATGATACAATTTTCAAACATGATTTCTCTTAACATTTAAATAGTATGTATCTATTGCCGAAAATAAGTCCAAGAATAGAAATGACAATGGATACAGTCGGTTTAAATGCTCAAAAAAAAAAGTCGTACAACATCATTGCCGATAAAATTAAAGATAATTTCACGCAGTATCCCTCATAATATTCAACAAACATTATTACCCTGTCGCAACAAGTAATTCTGATAATTTAATTGGAAATTTTTTGTGTTGCAATGCCATTCGCAGTAAGCATGCCGTGTTTACACACCGCAATGTCTAATTATAAGTTAACAGTAATTGAATTAGAAGGGAGTCTCGATTCTTACAAAACCTTGCCACTTGAAGAAACATTCGTAAAATAAATTTTATCTCTGAATAAGCCACTCGTAGCCAATGTTGCCAATTAAAAATATGAAATATAATTGCAGACGAGAAAGAGTGGGTGATTTTATATTCTTTGAAAACATGGATAGGTATTATTTTTGCTTTGTTAGTACTATGCTCACTGAGTAAATTCTATATTTTCTTTGCTGGTCATCTCTTTGGTGAAGGGCTTCGGTAAATATGTTTCCCGTTTCCGTACTGACACGCATCCTTTACGTCAAGGAGCTACCTGAATCCACATTGGACGTTATTAGATATCGAGGTGTACGGTGAGCACTTTTGTAAGCCCTGCTCAAGATCAACTTGTATTTACACTGCGTATTATTCCACCCTGTGAAAAATTAACATTGTCATCATTCGGGTCACTTTTTTCGTGCGTCGGTCATTTAAATCTGTGATAATATTGACGCTTTACTAATTCTATAATTCTTACACTCATACGCATTGAAGATAGATGTCAAAATATATTAGTTCGGTATTCAGAAATGTTTTATTAACACTTTTAACTCAAAATTAAGAACACGAACTACTTTCCCTCGGTCGTTATCAACTTTACTGGAAGCTCGCAAGTTCAGTGGTCATGTTACGATACACTCAGTTAGTGCCAGTGACATTTTTCTAATGTTGATTTCAAAACTTTTCGTTCAAGCGTGAACAGCCTTTTAGATCGTGTATGTTGAATATCATCACTTCAAAATTTCTTATTATTTATTTATCAGCAATTTATAAATAATGATGGCATAACATTTTTTTTGCGTTTTGTGTGTGTGTGTGTGTGTGTGCGTGCGTGCGTGTATATATTCGCCTTAGTTTAGTTCGTACGCCCCATACGAGATGGCATTTCTTTCTTTTGAAGCGTGATCCATGTTATTGTGCTACTTGAAGGATTTAACTTTACAAGATACCTAACTTGAAGCACGCGAGCACCTATACACACGTACTTAACCCACAGATATTCACATGTGTGTGTCACATGGTGGGAAATAAATTGTGGTCCTACTATAGAAATGTGCAAGTTTTCGGAAATCATTATAAAAGCATTATTGCCTTCAAGTAGTCGTATTGTGTGCTGAGTCATGGAAGTAGCTGAAAGATAATTAGCAAAATTGTCTTTTGATTTGGATTTAAATAAGCTTCTTAAAGAATTCCAGAATTGTGTTCACTTCAGAATTATGGCCATGGCCAGTCTTTTCTACGTTAAACTATTCGTTATTGTATGTTTTCATTATTCATTATACAAATAAATAGCATAACATATGAAGGTCTGTTATGATCTATGATCTGATATACTTCTTGAATATATAGTATTTTAAATATATATTAAAATTGGAGCTCCAGTACGATATCACTGTAAATACCACACAAAATTCCTTGGTGATTTAATGTACCCCAATAACAAAATCGTTGGAATTCCATGAAAGGCGATCTTTGCCAAATGTTTAAATAGGCAATTAAAAATTTTAGTAAAAAATTAATTTTCATATTTATTCGTTCAGAAAATATCACGAAATATCACAATAATTTAGATGTCAAACAACTTAATTATTGGGGTTATTGTTATCATGCTATACCGAAAGATAGCACAGCCTTATAAATTAAACTATCGCGTTTCTTTGAAACTTTCTCTGCCCCTATTGGTTTTTCTGATAATATTTTATGCGACTACTTTACTTTATTATATTACTGTTTAACTAAATTGCGAAATACTGTACGTATTTCTAAGTGGCATTCATAATCAAATATTTTATTTCCGTAAACGTGAAATGTACTGAACATAAGTTTATCAAAAACAGATTTGAATACTTTTATATAAGCAGCAAGAAATTACACTCAAGATTCTTTAGCTGGTACGTATGATTTACGTGACAATATGTGCTGTTGCAAATTACGCTCAAAATCACTAACAACACGAGTGAATATGGTGTCCCATCTGGCCGCGCAAATGTATAGATGAGTGATATATTAGGTGACCAGGTAAATCACAGATGTATTTAAACATTATTTAAATACACGTTATAAACCACAGCTGCGTGCGTGGGGAGTTATTCCGCTGGAAACTGGCTCCTGGACACTCGGCTGAGAGATGTAACGCATGGGGCCGCAAGGTTTATACAGTGTACCGCTGTGCATTCAGTGAACTTCGTTTCACTAACATCGGCGATCGACGATCATTTACGATGGCTTCCCTAGCAATCACTCCGGTGGTAGCGGACGTATACCACTGGGATGTCAGCACAGAAATTGCATTGTGTGTCAGTATTCCTCCAAATACATAAGTGATTTTTCAGTAAAGGCATTGCATCGTCACTTCGTAAAGTTCCGCGTATCTCTCTGATGACGCAAATGCGTCGCAATAAATGTTAAAGCGTCAATGGCAGAAGACATACAAGTCGTGGGATTGCAGAGTTGCCTTTCATGGATGTATATAAATGCCTTTGGTGGAGAGTTACTACGTATCGTTGGATGGTAGCCAAAGAAGTCGCTGGCTTTGCTCTTGCCTGTACGACTATCAAATAGTCCTCCCTCATTCTGGTCTGCTTGGGTCATACATAACGAGGTGGCATTGCATGGGTACCAATCTCAACCAATTGCATCTGACCATGAAGTTCGTACGGCCTAAATGACGGGCAATTCGTTGTACTGTCCATCATGCGTTCCAAAGTTCTATTATATGACCTCTCGTTAACTCCTTCTGTTGTACGCAAGGCTGTCTCGTCCTTCTCCTTGGCATATTTATGGTTGATTAATCACATCTGGCAGGTATCGTTGGTTTTGCACCACATACGCTATTGTATTTACTGTTTATGTCTTACGTCGCACGAATAACGACATCGGTGCTCCCACACAACGTATGTGCAAGCTGTCATGAGAATGCAATAAGGCGATTGCATTCTCACAAACATAACACCGGTATGAGGGACACGAGCCAAGCGCCCGAACCACAACACAAGGAACCCCTCCAAGAGGACGGAAGGCCTTGGAGTTTGTTAGTCGACACGCTCCAAATATTAATGCTGGAAGTCCGGCGTGCAGACTTTTTTTCTCCTTGGTCACCGAGATGAAGAAGTCAGGAGATGAAGTGTGTCAACCACTGTAATACGTCTACAGTCATCAGTCTTCGGAGCCATGATTCATGTGAAGACGTTCTATTTAAATAACATCGTAACTAAATATTATTCCGTGGCTATGTTGATCTATATTTAACCTTTATTATATCTCTGAGCACCTCCGATTTAACTTGTATGTCATGTAACGAGTTGTACCTAATATTATGTAAATACAACTATTTGTAAACATTGTTAATTCACTCTATATCCGAGTATTACGCATCTCCCAAAGAATTAAATGTAGAATTTTAACTAATCACACAATTGTATAAAAGCATATTAGTATGAAAAGTCAATAGATTCCATAGCATATCAACGAGCCTAGTAAGGGGTTATGGAAGTTCTCACAATACGCGAATACTCTAGACATAGAATCTAGGACAGTATGAGAAATTCTTAATACAATTTGATGAGGTATTTTTTATTTACTTCATTAATATTAATGCAAAATGTAAATTTGGCTTAATTTAATAGTTCTAAATTATTAGTGTTTATAACTACATACTTCTTAGGTAGCCAAATACTGTGTAAAACATTAAATAAAATATGTTTTACAAATAAATATGTACGGAGAATTTTATAAAAAGCACTAAATTTTAGTTTCAATAATTCATTCCGCTAATCACTTAATCTGATAGGTAATAATTTTTTTTGAACATCACTTCCTAATTTTAACTATTTAGGAATTATTTCGATGCAGACAACCATAACTGAATTCGTTATACTACACGCTTATAGCGGAAAGAGTGCTGTTTGAATCATGTGGTAAAGCATCTATGTACGTGCAGTTTTAAATTGTAAAAATGCTTTAATTTAACATACAAACCACCTCTCATCTCTTCTTCACATTTTCAGAATTATCGTCCTGGAATAATGCCAAGGGAGAAAAGGAACATCGGGGTGTTAACAAGCAGCAATTAAAAAATAATTTGTTCCGCATTGTGGTGTGAAAACCATTCTCCAGTACGGTTACGACGAAGTATACATACTTTTATTTCACCGCAATAAGCGATGTGTCGTACTGTTTACAGTCGCAAGATACGACAACGGGCATAAAATTGCGCTGGCTTGTATCATTTTAATAAGTACCATATTCCGTCGCATGCTTACTGGACTCGGATCAGTGAAGTTGCTTTCGCTGATAAGTTGAAATGGTTTTAAATGATTGTAGGGAAGAGTCATGATTTTATTCCGTGCTTCATTATCATTGTACGATAGCCAAAATATCAGCACTGGAATAAATTAAGAAGGTTGATTTGAAACGTAAACCAAACGTATTATTTCACGTACATTAAGTACATATTTCATTTTAAAGTTTAGTCTCAGGCTCAGTCAGGTATTTTTAATTACGCTCATAACACTTTATATTTGCTTTTACGTCCAATTGCTTTTAATGGACTTCATAAATATTATTAAAATTCATTTTCCTTTGCGATACGTCAGTTTTAAATGATAACTACGTAATATTAAGCAGAAACAAAAAAATTACAATATTTATGTTAATTGACATGTACATGAATTTTCTTCTTTCTGAAGTTTAGGTATTTTTTAATGGTGGATCAGGATGTCAGTGAGTAAATTTTCAGTAAATAGAGGATGGAGTAGCGGAAACCTACCAATTTAAAATGTGTATAAGTTAGAGATGTCAAGTATATAACAGTGTAGTTAGAGATATTGGGACGCCATTTTAATAACCAGCATTACGTCACCAACAGTGACAAACGAATACATATTGTAATTGTTACTATTGTGCTCCACAATTCACTATACATTTAGTTTGGGGGGGGGGGGTGTAGCTACTACGCTAATATTTAGTGGTAGGAAAGTCGTAAAATACACAGATTAAATCCGTGTTATAACACGATAATTTTCATATAATATTCCTGTTGATTGCGTGACTTAATTGACGTGGAGAGCTACTGGATGATATTAACTTTATGTTTAGTCGGCCAGCAATTGCGCCTTCTTGACCCAAGCTAATATGGACAGTCCCCACCTGAATCTTGAGGCCGGAGGCTGTATCTGGCTCGATCGGATCACGACGCGCGACACACCCAAGGCAGCGAGCTCCTCTCTGCCCGACGTAGTGCGTGGAAGCTCCTTCCGACATCTTCGGCCGCTGTCGTGGAAAAGGCCCCGACCCTCTCTTCGCGCCAGCCTACATCAATCCCTTATTTTACATTAGCAACTGGCCTCCTTCCAGCTTCAGTGGTGGAGGGTGTTGTCGTGTTGCAGTCTTTTGACGCAATCCTTGGCGCCCTGGATTTGTTTGACGTCTAAGGTCAGTTTCATACCGCGACGTACATGACAATTTGTTAAGGCCCTCTTCATGCTGCCGTTACATGTCCCCCTATCTTCACAAGCGTGGTGTCCTCACCGCGCCCAACCCTGGGTAACTTTCAAATGTTTTTTATTTATCTGTAGATTTCTTAATGTGGCAGTGGGAGAATGAGTATAGGGCAAGTCTTCAAAACGGGAGGGAAGTTATGTTGCGACAGGATATAGCTGAGAAAATGAAGGATAGCTCGGGCTATAAAGGAACTGCCTTGAAGTCCTCTATCAAGGTGGGCCGCAAACAATGCGAGTGTCTAGAACTGCTGCGTCTGTTTATGTGGCGGCCGCGGGGTGCCTTGAACTAGAAAAGTGCGGGGATGTGTATAGTCTTCCATGCAGACACGGCAGACGCCATCGGTGGCGGTATTCGCGATGCGACAGCCTTTCCTTACTGCACGGTAATTCCCTACCACTACTTGGCGTGTCTATGAAATATTAATTAATTTAACGTAAAAGCAAAACATTTTAACTCAGAATCATGAAAGTATTAACAAACATTTGAAAATCTAAGTTGAAATTACGATCAAGAAATTTTTTTAATGTAATGCGCCCCCGTCAAAATAATATTTATTTATAAAATAATGATTTACCCTGTAAGAGAAACATATATAATACATGCAACAATATTATTACAGAGTTACACAGATATTGAGTATAGTCTACATTTGGTCAGTGTTGAACAAACGCTTTGACAAAATAATTGAATAGTGATGTATGTTTGTTTTCAAGAATAACAATTACTAATGCTATAAACTAATGAGGTCATAAGGACAACTGGAGATAGGGTAGTATCGGAACGTAGTAATTATGAATTACTCAGCTAATTAACTTTAAAATGCAAAATATTTGAAAATATAAAATTATACTTTGCCATCTTATTACATCACGTTTCGACATTTGAGTAGGAAACAGAAAGAATACTTATACTTACATATACACAATCCCGTAATATTAATCAAGTTCGGGAATTAATTGAAAATTGCATTCAAATATTATTATACTTCTTTCAGTACATTTTAAAGTTATACTTAGATGTTATGAAATCATTATTTTTGTTTGTTTATGAATGCATTGAAAAATAAAAATAAATGTTGTCTATATCATCTATGTACTCTGTCATATGGCCACTGTACGAAGCAAATATACACAATAATTTTTTTGTATGTTATAAATTGATATAAGAGAAATTCAGTGTTAACGAAAACTGATTAAACATATAATGAAATATAAAAATACTATGTCATTACTACACGTTAATATACGTGAGTCATATCCGTAATTGTTACTTCACACCTATATTAACTCAGGTGCTGTTTTTCTTCAATACTATTAAGAATGTGGCCATTATATAGTTAACCATTTTTCATTTTTGATTCTTTTTTGTTAGTAGAACGTAGTTAAATAAGTTTCAGTACATAACTGTTATACTGTATAATATTATAATTTTTTTTTCAGGAATATCATCTTAATTTTATTCACTGTAAGCTTATGTAGCAACTTCACTGATTTGAAAACTTTAGTATTGTTATCTGATGCTGTGAAATTGTAATTTGACTTGGAGCGCTCCTTGATATTATTGTTAAAATAGATGAAAATATATAACCATGTCAAACACAGTGTTTTGAATTTCAGTTAAATTAAGTGTTTAACTAATTTTTTGTGGTCAAGTATATTTGTGTACCCTGCAGTGGTGAAGTTTCTGCTGTGTAAGTAATTTGTCGCCGGTTTACCTGAGGAATGTTTTATGCATCGTAAACCTGGGCTGACGTCACCTGAGGCCAAGTGACATTTTTGGCTCCTGCTGCTGTCGGTGCCTTGATGTATTGGTGCCTTCCGGAAGGACTTCTGTTGAGATATGATGTCACTGTGATCCTGAAACTTATAATAGCTGTATGAGCAGAAATGCATACATAATTTGTTTACATACTTGGCTTGAATTATTAATGTAATTATACATTGATGAATTAAGTAAAGTTATGAATCTATTATATTTCTATAGGTGTGTTAACATTTTGTGGGGCTGTGTCCGCTGTGGGGTGTTTGTTGAGACATACATTAATTTAATTTTTCTTAAATTTCTTTTTTATTTCTCAGGGGCAGTAGCTAACTGCTAAAATGTATTTTTTAAATTCTTTCATTAAGCAGTAACTATAATTTTGTAATTATTACTGTTTTGTATGTCCCTACAACTATTTATTCCGATTACCATCTGGAATTATATGTTATTACGCAAACCCCGTATTTTACTATCAAATATAATTTTATATAAATTGTAGTTGATCATTTTACCACTAAGTTATTAATTAAATGTTAAGTTGAGCGCACACAGGATCAGGATATTAATTATGTTCAAATATTGAGAATTTATATAAAAAAAATTATATTACACACACACATGTGTGTGTGTGTTATAATGCATTATATAAAGCATTATATTACACACACACATGTGTGTGATATAATACTTTATTTTTATATAAATTCTCAATCTTTGAAAATAATTAATATTCTGATCCTGTGTGCGCTCAACTAACTTTTAATTAATAACTCAGTGGCAAAATGACCAACTATAGTTTATATAAAATTATATTTGATAATATATTACGGGGTTTGCGTAATAACGTATAATTCTTGATGGTAATCGGAATAAATAGTGGATGAGACATACAATACAGGCGGTATTTATCATTAAATTATACTTAAACTAACACTTCCGCACAAAGATTGGCACACGGGTTTAGGAAGATTCGGCACTCATGTCTTACATCAGGCATGGTCGAGGACGGCCAGTGTATTCGTATACACTGTCAAATGTGTCCTACTACCGGACCTCGTCACGGTTAGCAGTACAAGAAAAGCCTACCTGAACGGTGCACCGCGCCGTCAGGGGCTTAAAGGGTAAGTTGTCCTACGTGTCACGTGACACGAAAAGATTTGACCCCCCTGGCTGTAAGCACTCATTCAATTGCGTGAAATGTAGATAAACTGCCTACGCACAAAAGCAGTAGAAATGGGTATGTCCCAGGCATAACTCCCATTCCGCACACATCTTTGCCATTTCACATAATTAGTCTTTCTCCTGTTGGCGTTCAGTAGTTTGCGAACGGAAAGAGAAGAGAGAGGGATCAATCACAACGCTACGAAACCCAACAGACTTCATTCTACCCGTGTCCGTATCTCAGAAAAGTGAGGGAACTGTGTAAACTATTCAAACTATTGCAAACATAAAACTATACTGTGTGGACTGTACCGCATATAAACGTGTGGGAGAGTCATTGCGAAGCTCGCACGCCGATGCGCAGTTTCGCATCCACAGCTGCAAGTGGGCAATGCAGGATGTGCTGAAATGTATTGGTACAACAGAGGAGCAGAGGGGTTTTTCTAGACCGCGTCGCCAGAACATCGCGCTGACGGAAGAACGAGTAGAGGCGCAAGTCCACTCGCGAGGCATGCAACCTCGCGCAACTCGCTGAACTGTTGTCACGCGCTGTGACGTCCTAAATCACTCGTATAGTTGTTTCACGGTATCTTCGGCCTTTTCTGAAGCCCTGCTAAAGTTCTACTTCCAGGATATTCCTCCGCCTCGTGCAAACTAAGCTTAACTAAATCTGGAAGATTACACCAGAGGGACAACGCACCGGATTCGTGCTCACTCTTTTGTAACAGTATTTTATATAAGAACTATTTCTTACTAGGCGCTACCAACACACATGTTTTCTCACTGTTTTATAGATATTATTTATAAATTAAGCATTAGAGCTTAGAGATAAAATAGGAATAACATTACAATTTAACAGAAAAGAGTAACTTTAATGAAGATTGTGATACAGGGCATATGTAGAAAGCAACTAAGCATGTCATACATGGGGAGATTTTTCAAAGGTTTGATTCAAATAGGCCGAAGAAACCGTGAACCGACTATAGCTTAAACTGTTGAAAGATTTTATTGTGACATCTATATATAAATTATTAAACGTTAAATATATAGCAACTACTGAAAACTGTCAAAATGCTATAATAGGATCTCTGCATGTTTCTATATTGCGTCAGTAAGACGTCTTATGTGAACTTAATTAAATTAGCCGTACTGCTAAATTATTCTAATCGCACTTGTCACATTATTTTTATTTACTGTGACACTAATAAGTATAATTTAACTACCGAGAGCAGCGCACGAAGGTATTAGAATATGGTTTTTGAAATAAATTGCGTCACAAATCTGTAATTATACTATTTGTTGCTCGCGATTCATATTGAATTCTGCAAACCAAATTGCTTCAAATTATTTTATATCTACGAGACAATTTCTTTTCATACCAATTTGTGCATACTGTAGCAGTGTTCATAATGAGAATAATTCAACTCATTGCCTGTTAATTGAGATAGCAAGTGGTACAAATGAAATATTATTTAATTTGAATAAGAATTAAAATCAAGTGAATACATTAAATACTTATATTACTACGCGAATCTGAACCAAAGTTGACATGGGCGTGAATGAAATTATAAATATTAATATTCCGAAATTTAGTGTGGGTGGGTGGGAAATTTAATGAAATTAAGAGGGAGGGGGTGGAGAATTGCCTCTGTAAGGCAGCAAGAGGTTGGGAGGAACCATGTCTCCACCAGATGAAATGGTTACTATTGTGTCCACAATGCCCCATCCATACAAGTTTGGGGGTGTAGCTACTACTCTAATATTAAGAGCGCGATAAATAGCTAAGGGAATTTCCAAATGCTTGTCGCATAGCGCGTGTGCCTGGTATTGTAAGTCAGACAGACATTGCGCTGAGCCAGCCGCGGTAGCAGACTTTTGCGGTTTTGCTCGTCCACAGTTGTTTGGATAAGGAGAGTGACGTGGGATTGATGGTGGTGGGGTAGCTCTGCGAGATAGTCGGGGTTAGTTTTTCCGCTGTGTTTTGCTCGGAACGTATTGATAGATGTTAATTAATAAATGGCGAAAAATAAAACCACGTATTATGAAAGTAATGTTAGTGGTAGATTGCATTTTTCTGTGCGAAGAAAACGCATAATGCAGATACAGATATGAAATTTTGCAATATTTCCAAATGTGGTCGCACTTCCATAAAAAAAAAAAGTATATGTTACACTAATGAAACGCTAGCACGCTGTGCGTAAATTTGAATAAATAAAATGTACTTTTGTCAAACATAAGTACGCTCATTTTTTTAAAGAATGTAACGCTATTCACTGCAAACATATTTGGTTATTTGTGCTTTTGATGTTGTCGTATTTCTAAAAACTTTTGTAAACAAACGATAACGTCTCATGCGGTAACTTGGGCATTTAAAGGTAAATTTAATTTCATGCTAGCGAAAATGTTAATGTAAAACCAATTGTAACTTTCCTTCCAAAATAACATACGTGTCATTTGTGTTAAGTTTCATGTAGTTTAACACGCATATGGGAGTAAAATACAACTGTCCCAAATTACCTCGCAAGTAACGCCTTCTGAGGATTTCATAGCTGAGAATGACATTAGAAACGAGATGGTTATTGAGCAGCACCAGGAACGCAATTTTTTTTGTTTGTGTGGGGGGGGGGGGGGGGGGGGAGTTTCCCGAAGAAACCCGTAGGCCAACAGATTCGTCCATGCACAATTCACACAAGCGAAAATCTGGCAGTGGCCCCGCCGGGAATCGAACCCGGAACGATTTGGCTGGAGGCAAACGCTCCAGTAGTCGCTCGACCACTGCAGCTCTCATGTAAGGTGAATTTCTCTTGTGGCATCATTTTGTATAGGACATATTCATATTCACTAACTGCAGCAACTTATATTATCAGTAAGGTGTCCTCCTATAATCCATGCCAGGATAGATACTACATTTTGTCCGGATTTCCGTTTACGCACTTCAGTTTGCCATACACATATAAGATTTGCTGAGGACTGCAAATGAAGCTACCGCACGTAATTAATGTTAAAATAACACAAAAGAAAACAATTTGCAGTACGCAATAGTTTCATTTATATGCATCTAGTTATCATACAGTGGCATATATGTGTGCTGTGAAATCTTTGGAGAGATAATTCCCTACTTCACATTGGCGAAAAGTAAAATTACTCAGAGGATTGATTCTCTGCATGAATCCATTACCGGTATCGCAGATTTTGGAATGAAAATACTTCCATTTGAAAGTCCGTGTTTGTACAATAACAGTAAACTGGACAAGCTGTTGTATTTCATACAGCTTTTAAAATAATTCTTTTGGCAACGAAAATTTTAAACATTTTTTTTATAAATGTGACTTTTTACAGCGTACAGGTAACCAGCTCTAAAAACTATTACACCACATAAGAATTATTCGTATCTTGTAAATATACGTTTTATAGATGTCCGGATAGTTTGAGCCATAAACTAGAAAGACGTTACGACATGCATATTTTATTTAGAAATTCACATAATTTTTGTACATATTTTAACAAACCTAAGCAGAATATGAATGGCAGAATCGAAAAAGCTATCCACAGTGTTGAAAAATAGGTTTATTAAAAATACTTCGGTGGTGTCACCCGGATTTGCGTATGTTGGAATCGTACCTGGACGGTGCCGCTATTTGGCGGCTTTTCTCAGGTTGAGTTGAGAGGTTTGGGCGGTTCTCTATGGTCTTGAGACCCGATGAGGGGGGAAGATGTTGATTTGGAGCAGCGTCAGCAATGGAGAGAGAGGGAAACGGGAAATCCCCGAGAAAACTCGCCGACATGCAGCATCGTCCCGGCACGACTCCCACATGCGAAAATCCGTGAACCGACCCCGCCAGGAATCGAACACTGATCATCTTGTTGGGAGGCGAGCACTCTAGCCACTCGACCACCGTGGCCCCGCTTTTCTTAGGGTTCTCCCGTTTTCCCACCCTTCATTCCAGGCGCTGCTCACCTCAGGCCATCCTTCATTGGATCGTAAGACAATACATTTTTAAGAGCTGTCCAAACATTAAAACTCAACTTAAATACTTCCAGTTGTAAATAATATTTTGACATGTTGTCACAATTCGACGAAATAAATTTCTAAATAATTTATTGTTGTTAATTTTTTACGACGCAATATTACACAATTGCACACATGCCTTCTGCCTCAGGTGAATTTCATTTAACAACAATTTCAAATGTTTCAAACATGCATGTACTCAATAACTGAGCGAAGGTTTTGCTATAGTTATACATAACACTGTAACGCTTCTTATACTAGGATATGCTGCTTTTCATGTTTATCGTTTTATTACATGTCAAAACTGCAATTACGCAATTGAGTGTACTTGAAGCTCTACAGAATTGCGTAATACTTAATAAAAGTATTTAATTATAGTAGGATTTTCTCAGTCTATGATACTGTCTCATTGCCGCACCTCAACATCTTTTGTTACGAAATGGCATTTGCAAGAAGCACGCGCAGGGTTTGGGGGGGGGGGGGGGGATTGCATTTGTAATCTCAACTTCTCCCCCCCCCCCCCCGGGGGAGCCGGACCTTCCTATCTGTGCCATCCCACCACCTTCCAAGCCACAACAACTATCACCAATGCCCTGAACAATGGTGAAGTTACACAGCAGGAAACATGACCACTCAAATGATCAGTATTATCTACTCCGCTCGTTTCGTGCTGAAGGGATAGGATAAAAGTGACCTATCTCCAAGCAGTGAAGTGGGTATTTTCGGCTCAAACATGGTGTTGCAGTGCATTGTGCGTATGCATATAAATCGCCTTTATGTAAAAATAATTATTTCTATACACCTTCTACAACGAACAAAGGTGACACGTAACTGTTTTAGTTTTTACTTTTTCGATATTCCGATTACTTCATTTTCGGCAACTTGTTGAATTTGCTCTAATATACCCCTTTTCATAATTTAAAATTGCATATTAATAAGAATGTTAACGAAATTTGTAAAACAGTCATTGCTAATTTTAGCTTTCCTTAGTGGCATGTAAAAATCTCATTCTTCTGCATAAACTTGTCTGACCTCTATTTGCTGTATCATTGACCTCTAAAACAGCTCTAAATCATGCTCTTTATCACCCTCTTAAGTGATAGGTAAGTCGTAAAATACACTGATTTAATACGTGTTGTAACACAATAATTTACATACAATACTCCTGTTAATTGTGTGATTTATCTGATGCGGGGGCGCTACTAAATTATATTAAATTTATATTTAATTGGCTAGCAATTACGCCTTCTTGACTCGAGCTAATAAGGACAGTCCCCACCTGAATCTTGAGGCCGGAGGCTGTATCTGGCTCGTTTGGATCACGACATGCGACACACCGAAGGCAGCGAGCTCCTCTCTGCCCGACGTAGTGACGTGGAAGCTCCTTTCGACATCTTCGGCCGCTGTCGTGGGAAAGGCCCCGACCATTGCTTCGCGCCAGCCTATATCAACCCCTTGTTTTGTGTTAGCCAACTGGCCTCCTTCCAGCTTCAGTGGTGGGGGGTGTTGTCGTGTTTCAGTCTTTTGACGCAATTCTTGGCGTCCTGGATTTCTTTCAAGTCTTAAGGTCGGTTTCATACAGCGACATACATGACAATTTGTTAAGGCCCTCTTCATGGTGCCGCTACAATATCCATAGTGAAGTCTGTTGGTTAGAAATGTTCAAGGTTTCAAATTTACTCACTCGTTTCTGTGGTATTAAATGGGACTGGCTCGATTATATGAGCCTAATTCGTGCGTAACGTCGGTCCGAACATCCGAGACTCATGGCTGTCCACGGCGCACTTTTCACGAATTGGACAGAGTGAGACTTGATATGCGAGAACTCGCTCGTTCGTCCAGTCGACTATTCTTCCACCTGCTGGCGCACAGTGGGGCCAAATCCCGAAAACGTGGCCAAAAGTATATTCCACATTTTAAAGTCGTTGCTTTTGTGTTATTTGCATTCAGGTCTGTGCCGTAGACCTAAAATTAACATTCTATTCCAAATGTTCGAGTGTGGGGCATTGCAAACACAAACGCTGCATTATTTTACACATATGTTATACTTGGAGATGTATAACTGTTATTAGTAATCAATACTTCCAAGGGCAGGGTTAAATGTTTTATTCAATCTATTTGTTGAAAATTTCCTTACATACCAATACCTACATTACGTGGAATAAACACATTAATAGTCCACGTCCAATAATTATGTCTAGTTGCTTCCATATTAAATGATGGATGATTAGTGGTGTTTGCGAGGGTAAACGACATCAGATTCTTTCAGAAGAGCTATCATTGCTGGTGTTATGTTCTGAAACTTTTTTGGAGGGGATGGTCGAATGGATAAAATAATGGGTTTAGAGGTAGTTAAAAATATATTTAGCAAGTCCCTGTTACTCTCGACTCGCGACGTTTTCCGGCAACTGTTTTCCCGAAATCGTCGAAAATCCTTATTCCATATGTCTTGGGCTTCTTCGCTAAGCGTCCCTATCGGCAAAAGTGCGACGGATATTACATCAGCTCCATGAATAAGGATTCCGTGTGGTGAAGTTGGCATGGGATACCAGCTGTACTCCATCACATACAGACATGCTGTGTCTAAGACGTACACATGGAAAGCGTCACTATCGACTGCAAAACCACTTGACATAACCCGCAGTATAGTTGCAGATTTTGTAATAAGTTCTTCGTTGACACCGGTGATTTCTGCGGACTGATTGGCATCTTCAAAAAAATGACGAGCAGTATTCCCGTCGTGTCTTGTTCCCTTTCCTTGAAGAACAAAGCCAATCAAAAGTCCCATTTCATTTTTGAACAAGTCTTTCAACTGTTTTGCTGCAATTTGTTTTTTCAGCGCTTTCGTTATAAACCACGGTTTAAATGGTATTCTATACGACAGGTTAAGGAACCATTCTAAAAAGCGCACATATGCATGCAAAGTTGATAGACCATATTGACTGACACTTTCATCAATTGTCCTCTTCATATCCAAGTCTATGATGTTAACATTTTTAGGAGTCACACCGCACATATTGCAACGTTGAGTTGAGGCTGTTTCCGTCAACTCAATGCAAGTCTTCCAGTCAATTATCGTCATCGCTAACTGGAGATGCACCTTCACGTGAGATGTGGCTGGGTTTTTCAGGACAGTGGGTTGAAGATCTGCGATTTGTTCATCGATGCGTTTCTTTACTGCTACAATTTTAGGGGTAGTTTCAGCGGCGAACTCTAGCTTTATTGGCCTGCAGTGCCGAGTTGATGATAGCCGCGGATTTTTCCACACGATTAATTTTTTCCCATTATCTGAACTTAATCCGTACATTATCAGAGGCACTAAGCATGTCATTAACACTCTTACATCAAACATCACTTCCTGGTTACTTCTTTGTAAGGTGCATGCCCACTACTACCGTCACATCCCCATTTTGAAAGTAAAATTAGGTTTTCACGCACGTCAGAAGGAAGAGTCTGTAAAACATTTTCTTGCAGTTCGATTATTCGTTTCACTGCCAGATCTAAGATAACCTGCAGTTTGATTTCTGCTTTCGATTCGGTTATAGTCACACTTTCTTCTGACAGATAACACTCTTGTTTTTCATTACGGAATTTTCGTGTATGATGGGTATAGTTTCGCTCCTCTAGACTTTGCCTCAATTCGTAATGTTTTATAATTACGTATAGAAAGGTCAGTCTCTAGCATAAGTGACAGCGCTTCACGTGGAATGTACTGTGTTACGGTATTTAACTGATGCTGTCTGTAAGCCGCACTGATTTTGCCCGCGCGAAATGGTGTCAACAAAACTGCTTCACTTACCACTTTGGACTCTTTGAGTTTTCCAGTTGATCGAAGACTTATTTGCGCTGCATAAGCTAGGATCTCAGGAGGTGTACGCTCTCGTAGTTCTTGCACTTTCCGCCTTTTACTTCTTTCCAATGAGGAACCGAACTCTCTCTTTTAGCTCTACCAATTACTGCAAATAATAAAATTAATAGTGTGTCACAAATAAATTCAACTAATATGACAGCTTTGTAATCATTACAATGATTTTTGGTTACTTACCAGTGTCACTTGTTATTGCGGTTTGTTTGTCCGGAATTGCAAATGTCACATGTGTGTCCAGCCAGGTAAGGTATTTCTTGCAAAACTTTTGCTTCGATTCTGCACGAGTCATCCCACCTTTTCTTGACAGAAGCGTATTTTTTTGCAACAATCTAATTTTACGGCCCTCCAATCATTCTCCGACATATCTTGAGGGAAGGCGCGTTGAACGACATTGTCATGTTCCAAACGATTTTTCCAATGTTCGGATGATTTCTCTATCAACAACTGATACAACTGCCGATGTGTTATTTTAAATGGCATCTTTGTAATCCACACACACCAAACCACACCACAGAACGTTTTACTGCTGCTACACACAGCGACTAATAACGTCTTGAGCGAAGTCTCTGTTTGGACTGTTGCTGGGAGAGCACTGGATGGTCTGTGATAAAATCCTGTCGAGGCAGGCACCGACAGATAACTCCAACTCCTTTGGGCTATCAGCAGGTTGCTGCGCGCGCGTCTGATCTGAGCGTAGTCAGTTGTGCGCAGTTCCCTGCTAGATCCGCTCTATTTCGCAAGATATCAAGGAGTAGTACGTAATTTTTGGATAGAATGTAGCCAAAGAAGTAAGCTTTGCGTTACAAAAGGGAAGACGGCGGGATATCGCGAGGAATATTTATAGGCCTTGTCCAATTTACCAAATGCATATAAAAGGAATATGTTTTGAAATACGTCTAATAATATTAATACGTATATTACGATACTGTTTTGGACATTAAAGTGTGACCAATAACGAACGAGGATTAAGTACATCTTGTTGTAAACGTAAACTTAGACCATATTTACCGAGTGGCAGACAGTCGGAGCAAGTGTGTACTTTAGGTGCAAATTCCGAACAATATATATACATTTACGATTATATCGAGGTAATTTTGTTCGCACTGGACATTTGTTTTTGCCATTAGAGGTCTAACATCTTTCTAAACCAGAATTACTTTTGTGACTTTTAACCACGTTTTGGGGATTTGGCTCCACTGTGTGGCGCGACGTTGCCACGACACGAACACTCACAAATCCACACGGCGTTCGCGAAACAACGTTCCTGCACGTACAGAGGCACAAAACTACTTATCGGTCTTGTATATCCCCATTATAGGTCATATAAATACGACCTTTTTTATGTGATAACAGTGAACGGAACATACAGTTAATAAGAAAAATAACATTTACTACATAAATGAGACAGATGGAACTATCGAACAAAATAAATATAATTCACATAGTCAGCACAGTTACATATGGAGTTTCTTAATGCGGGTTACATTGGTAGCTGTTCATTTCGCAACACTTGTATAGTGCCATGGATCAAAATCAAATCGTCCACACGCTCATGCAATATGCGGCACCATCAGTTGGTAATGATATGTCCAGTATTGCTTAAAACACGTTCGTTTGATGCAGTGGCGGCAGGTATGCAAAGAACTATGCGTGCCATCTGAAAGAGATAGAGGAATGTATTTTCTCGTTCTTGCCACCGTAACTAAAGGTTGTCATCATATTTGACGTTGATCTACTCGAGATATGCGCATATAGCGCGCAAGGAACTCATCCAACAACCACTCGGTAAACATACTTCTCCTTTTAGGTGGTGTAGGTAGCACATTGAGCACCTCTGGTCGACCTTGGTTGCCGCCCTGCCGAGATATATTGGCACAAGCTGCGTACGGTGCTGTAGGATTGAGTTGTATTGTCTTCAGAAATCCCAATAAGCGTCGGAAAGAAGGCCACAAGAACGATGCCATGACATGTAATGAATGTGCCTCCCACTTCAAATCCAAATTCAGCTGTACTCTGTTTTTCAGTGCTTTTATTTCATACATTATTTAATAGCAAGAACAGGCATTATTTTATATTTGCATTCTAAAGACAACTTTCCAACCTCCCGTGGCGCAGTCGGTTGGTTCGCCTCCGATCTGTGGTGCGGGAGACTCTGGGTTCGAGTCCCGGGTAAGGCATAGGCTTTAAGTTAGGTTGTAATTTTGTTTCTAAACCGTCCCCTGCCATGCTTTCTAATATAAAACCGGGGAACGTTAAAAAGAATCCCTTTACAATGCAATACCATCTAACGACAACTTAAATAAATACGAAACAAATAACACTAGTATGGCGTGTGCGATCGATCCTTAAGGTGGAACTATCTCGTCCCTCGCGCTGCGTAACAGATATACAATTATGTCTTACCTCGATGTCACTGGTAAGTTTTGTGCAATGGTATTTTTATTTGTATAACCAGAGCAACACCAGCTGAAGCGTCGGCTCCTCTTAAGTTTCCAGGGCGTCTGTAGCTTCTTTGAACAAACCGAGAGAGGACAGTAACTCAACAATCACTTCATCAGTATAATCTTCAAGTTTATCTGAAGCACCCACATCATACAGAATCAGACGTATATAGTCTATCTGCGAGTGAACTGACTCAAGCATTACGTACTTGCTGTTCCATCGTGTTTCCACGTCTTGAAGAACAGTTCTGGACTAACTCGTTCACGTGTCCCGATCTTTTGAGATACACGACAGTACCCTTGGCTGCATTTATAGAAAACACGGAATGAATTTCGTCTCGCTGCGACTCGTCATCGAGCATGTGCCGCGAGACTGTGTTGATGCAGTGAGCTGCACACAGTAACCTAATGTAGAAGTTAAATATATAGTTAATGTTTGATAGTTGGTCGGTTGCAAATGTCACGTTCTGCAGCACTTCTGCAGCGATCCAAGTTCCGTCAAATGGTTTTGAAGTTCCGCGCGGATGCTGTCTCCAATCTTCCAAACATGTAAGACCCTTGTCATCATCGGTACGTTGTTTACCTGTAGCCATTATTCACTAATGTAATGGGCAGTGACCGTCACGTAATGCCTTTTCGTAAAATCATCGGTCCACATGTCCATTGTTATTGCACAAGCCCTCTGTTCCGCAGCAGATTGCACGTTGTCAATTATCTCGCCTCTTAAGTTAATATTTCGCTTTTTTTAGAATTGGTTATCTGAAAGAGCGTTCGAAAAGTGCCACCTTAATGCAGGTATTAATTGTGATATCATTATATTTTTCAAAATATGAAACTCAATAGTCTTATTTTCCCGAATTCTGCAGCACACCAGGCTTTACTCCTATTTTTTTTCCTGTAAAACTGCATGTAATGCAATTTGTATGGTGTGCAGAACATACTGAATCAGAATGACTGCGATTTATAAACAGGTGAGCCTGTTTTGGCACTCTGAATTTTGTTGAAAATAGGGGTCAGACTTGTAAATATATGTTTGTTCATTCAAGCGAAACTGTTAACATTCATTGAATAAATGGTTTAAAACCATAAACTGTATTCGAAAATGTGTGTTTGCTCCTTTCATAGATTCTAACGCAAATGCAGTATTCCGCGCTTAGATTCTAATTCAACACTTTGAACCTGCCTAAAACACTCTATTGTCGGAATTTTAGTGTTATATTTTGAAAACTATAATGATTTGACAACTAACAACTGCATTAAGGGGCCACTTTCCGAAACCTCTCTCAGGTAACCAAATTCCAAAAAATTGAGAAATATGACCTTAAGCAGCGTCCACAACATGCCGTGCGACAGTGCTGCGATGGGGTAACACTTTTGCTGCGGAAACGCGTCCAAAGGTTTCCCCTACACTAATGATTTCCCATGCAAGTTACACAAAACCGTCACCGTCAACAAATGAATACGGCCGTAGGCTTTTCCACACAGCATGACACATGTTACGCTGCATTTTACATAAACAGATAGACGATCAGAGACATTACGTGCTGTGTTTTGTTCACGGCATAAGCGGCGTTTGAAATGTGTTGTCCCAGAACCCGCTTTGAATCGACGCACAGTTTTACAATTTCGACACTGAACGAAACCAGCAAGGTGTTTCGACGTAGCACCTTTTAAATAAAGCGAATTATTCCCACACGTCACTTCCTCCCATTTTTGTGGACACGTCTACTTCAAACGTTCCTTCCGTCATCCTCCTGGAAACGTCTTCACTATTGTCGGAAGCCATTGCGTACGGTCACGTTAATACGTAAGAAACTATCCACTCACAACTTCAGTGAATACACAATATAGTCTGCTCACGGTAAAGTGAGCACTTTTGAGGCCCTAGTTACTTTTTCTCTTTCAGCCATATTTTATACTTTAACCGCCTTTTTAAATAAATATTGCCATGCAAGTAATACACAAAGTTTGTTTATTCCAACACACTCGGAAGTTAATGTCTAAGGATAGAATAAAATATATTTAGTGACTATTTCTCCAAATGAGAGAGCTTTCAAAAATGCTCACTTTACCGTGAACAGCCTATATTCAAGTTTATTTACTATGTGGTTGTTGTGTCGACGCTGTGCTGCAATAGCGGCGCTGTGAGAAGCCGTAAGAATTATGGTATTGTGGTGGGGGGGGATGTGAGGAAGCGTGAGAAAGCTGTCGAACTGGACAGCGCGCTGGTTCGCTGCTCATAGCACTTCGGGCAGTCCGCGTTTTCAAATACTCGAATAACTAAATGTAGTTTCAGCAACCAAAGTTTATTTTATGAGCGAGTTATATCGAACCATTTTCGAGTGCTTGAACTCGCTTAATATCACTGCCCATTCGTGTCCACAACACGAAATGGCATAAACTAGGTGTGATCAAACTCGCTCAATGCACATCCCTATTGTTAGTTGTAACACCATAGCGCCTCACGTTTATTTCGTGAAAAAAAGAAGAAGAAAAACGCCTGCGAGGTGTCGTCCATCAAGCCGGAAACACTTGCTATACGGGATACTCAATGGTCGCAAAAAACACACTAGTTCAGCGGCTAGTATGGCAGTAACTTAGACCACAGTTCGCTGCTTTAGAGCTTTAATGTCAGCTGGATGTGATGCAAACACCTTAGTCTTGGAAAATCTCCACAGGAATAAGTCACATGCAGACAAGTCGGGTGATTTGGCCGGCCAAAGAATGTCGCCAAAAATGGACAGTGTGCGATGTTGAAATATCGCCCGTGAAGCGTTCATGGAGCGACAGGAGTTATGGAATGTCGCCCTGCCCTATTGAATGTAAACTGTCTCCGGGTAAAATTCACGGCTGCGTAAATCAAGGAACACAAATTAAACCAAATTACGTACATGAGAAGTAATGTTGGTTATTAATCTGGCGTCCCAGGACATCTAGTTACACTGTTTTATATTTGACCTCTTCAAAAACTGGGCAACCCATACACATATGAAATTGGATAGACTTCACAGCCCAATCCTGTACATTAACAGGATCACTCAATAGATGATTGATATAGATATAAAAGATAAATAATGGTCATTAAAAAAATTTATTTCCATTTTTATAGAAATATAATATGAGATTCACACACACACAAACAAACACGCATATATATATATATTTATTTATTTATTTGAAAAGCTTTTGTAAACGCTGCCGATTTATGAACGTAAACTAATAAGCTGGTGAGTAGGTATTGCATAGTAAAGTCACCGAATATTACTTGTAAAGACGGCACACTCCCTTTACTTGTCTGGGCTTTGGCAGAAGATTGTGTAATATTACGTTGCTTATAAGCTGTCTCGACAGAGTAGGTCGGAGATGAGAGTACTTCGTTTATGCTGTACGTGTATGCGTTTTCTTAAAATTTTGGTTTTCAGTGGGTCGATTCTAACCAAACTACCAGTTTACGTAATCCAAGAACGGCATACTGTGCTGTTAATTGATACACGTATTTAAAAAAATGTACATCACTTAAATGTTAAACTTACACAGTACTTATAAAATATGCTTTAAATATTTGTTTAATATTTAATTCATATCTATTGTCATAGAAGATATTTTCCACCCACTTCATTTAACAAGTTTTCAAGTATTCTTATAAAGATATAATTTTTAAAGTAAAATAACTTTTTCTTTCATTGAAAATATTTGTATTTAAAGTAGTTTGTTAGTGTCATATCCATCAACGTTATAAAAATATGCATTTAATCAACCTGTACTTTAACGCAGAGAAGTTCTAATTGTTCATATATAAACCATATTTTATATACATTTATTTTAGTCATTTTTATTAACATTTTATTAGAAATAATAATAAGTTAACCAATCATTATGCTTAGTTCAGTTGTAAGAAAAGCTATATAATGTAAGACGTTGAAATTTTACAATAATTTATCTACACGCTTCAAAAGAAGTTTTGCACCACCGGGATATCTGAGTTATATGCAGTTCGAGGTAAATTGAGCACTTTTGAAAGCCCTGCTTAGGATCTACTTGTACACACGTTGCGTATTATTCCGCCTTATGTACGATTAACGTTGCAATTGGCCTCGTCACTTTATTCATGCGTCTATCAAATGAAACTCTGAAATTGTGAAGAAAGTAAATGCTTAACAAATCTGCTAATATTTACACTTCGACGCATTCAAAACAGAAAGGGAAATAAATAATTTTTTGAGTCATCATAAGTGGTTACTTAACACTTTTTATTTAACGTTAGGATATCGAACTACTTTGCCATTACCAACTTTACTGGGCGTATGTCACTCAGTGCGCCCATTAAAACATATTTATGCAAGGCCAGTGACTTTTTTCTAATGTTCATTTCTAAATTACTCACTTAATCGTGAACAGCCTTTACCACGTTGTTCAGGCCCAAGAGAAAGTAGGAAATAAATATACAGACTTTTTGTACGGAAAACTACACCAGACTAGACGAACGCCTTAATGTAATGCGTCTATTTATTTAAAGTATGTAAGCATTCACTCCACAATTTAGTTACGGCATAAAATATGTAATTCTGAAATGATCGTTGTAATTGGAATCAGATTACAACTCATGCCACGAAAATCACAAGACTTATATCATCATCGAATTGTTTAAATGGTTAAATATAAACACTTTTGACTGATTTTTGATGAATAAGTTTTACCATTGAATGGAATGAACGACATTTTTTATCCAAGATCTTTGAGATTGTTGCAGATAAAATTAATTTCGGACAGATAAAATTTTGAAATGTCCCAAGTACGCTTATTACACTTACCGAAAAAAGCAAATAGCGCTCAAAAGGAATTTAATACACCTGCAAACAAACACTGCGTGTGTGAAATGTTATAGTTGCAATGTCTAGAACGGCCACCAGAGTGCATTATGCTTCCGTCTAGTGCAAACGAAACTTACCCAATTGACTACACCTAAGGGACAACGCACCATATTTGTGTGCAATCACTATACCTATTCTATGTTTACAATTTATGCCGACTTCGATTGCATGGAGAAAGTACTTAGAATTTCCAAGTTGCCATATTATATTATGTGGATTTCCAAGAATTTGCGGTACAAGAAACTACGTTGATATCCAGCATATAGACGTAACAAACACTATAGTTGATTCACGATAACTTAGGCCTTTTCTGAAGCCCTGCTAAATTTCTACTTCTGGTTACTATTTAAGTATCCTTCCGCTACACGTAAACATAAACACTGCCATGTGACTTCTACTTTAATAACTGTCAAATGTGTTGGTTGCTGTTTACAGCTGTTCAAAGAATTATGTCATACTGCAGAAACCATTTCCTACGAATGTTCACAATTTAAGCCTATAACAATATTTAGGTCAGCTTTATAACTATTTTTTTACACACGATATAGCACGTTACCCATAATACACATTCATATTTTGCCACGACGGCGTTTGTTACAATTGTGGCGGAAACAACAATAGTATTTAACCTGTTGTTATTAATATGTGTTTGGAATAAAAATTAAAACGAAGGGACGACCGGTCCAACGAAACTACACAGCAAATTCAAGCACGTAACTCGTGTAGTTTATTTACTGTACATCGACAAATGTAAAAGATAGTAGTGAACATGCAAACACATAGGCCTGCCGTAACATTTATTCCGCTAATATTTACATGCATTGGTACTTACTGGTTTATAGGTTTGTTTTATTATTTATTTTATTTCATCTGGGTGGGCTTAGTATTTCATTGGGATTGTTACAGACTTTCAAATCACAGAAATACAAGCTTGTTACACAGCTGTTTTTCAAACACCTAGCGGCGAAAGTACAACTATGTGATAAACAGATGTAAATATAAACAATTGACTTTGTCATAACATCAGTTCATGGTTAAAACGTATAATCTTTGCACATATTTGAAACCCACACACACCTAGCCGGTGTAACGATTACAACGCAGACACCGCGCTCGTTTACACGCTACGCAGCGATCACAACACATTTAACCCTGCCGTGGAAACACATATTTATCACAACGTTGTAACTTGACTAGGGTGTTTAAAAAACACGAGTACAAACTTGATGCTTCGTTCAGAAATACGCCGTGTCATTAACATGTCGCCACACCACTGCCAGTCGTAAGGCACAATAAAGACTGCGAATAATCGCTTGCAATGTTGGGACAAGCTCGAGGCTACGGTAAAGCTAATGGAATTCTAGATTCGCCTTTCCACACCACGTCTGCCAACCTGCTGGATTTGTAAACGTCGTGCTATCGCATCTAATTAACATATAATTTTTATTTAAACAATACAATCTCGTTTCAGTTGTAAATTACAATTCCAAACATCATTATTGTTGCTGTAATTAGTATGAAATGTGCTGAACTTAGAAATAACAAGATTTATACCTTCCTGCTAGACAGGCGGTACGAACTTCCCGAGAGAGAGAAGAGAGAAAGAGAGAGAACAAGAGAGCGACACTATCGGCTTCGCTTTTTGAACTTTTATTCCGGGCGAAAAAAAAAAAACACCATGTTACTATAGCGAGCCTACGCATGATAATTTCCGCTGATATTTTTAACTGTAGCAATGAAATGGGTTTCCGTCAGTTCTACCTAAAAATACAAATATATCCATTGGCAATGTTTAATTTACATATAGTATACATAAAAATGAAGTTAAACTATATTGTAACTGCGAACTATTTGTTACCGGCCGTTGCCAACACGTCGCTGCTCTCACTGTTGTTCATTCGTATTAATACGAAATGAATATTACAAGGTATAGAAGATACTAAGTAGATTATTAATCTATTCAAGAACACAGTACTGTAACGTTAATCACAGGGTTATATAATCGTGGAATACAAGTGATTGAACACAATAGGTTGACATGTTACGCCTAGGGTGATTTTTCAAAGGTTCTATTCCAAAAGGCCGAAGAAAGCGACTTCACTCACAGTAGATACAAACAAGTTTTTTTATCTCTCTAATGATTACTGTATTTTAGAATTTACGAATTGCCGTATAAACCCACGTCGCTTGTGTAACGAGGTTTTGTTTATTGACAAGGGAGTGCTGATACCACAAATGAAAACCAAGAACCAAATTACGGGGATTTGCGTCAAGCAAGAGACGACGTAAAAAGTAAGAAACTAAAAGTTGTTACAGTCGCGTGAAATACAAAGCTATTCCCTGTTTACAATGTCGGCATAAAAATTATCAAATTGATGAAATAATTAAAATATTCAATAAAATCTATAATTATAAATATTAGCGCGCTAGTCATGTCATATACTTTGTAATCAGCCAGAGCTCACTTCGTATGGAGGATTTTACATTTTTCCACTTAGCGAAAACTAAAGAGTAAAATAAAAGTGTTTGTAAATAACGCGGATAATCGTGGACTGACTAGTGACATGTCTAAGCAACGGGCAGTTTCTTGTCCAGCTTCTCGGCAGTGGTGCGTGTTCTGCGAAGCGCTCTCTCGGCGCATAATCGAATTAAGCTTAAATAAGTTTAGATATATTCAGCCGCGCACTGGTCCGTACCAATGAGCAGTCTGTACATCCGAAGAAAAAAAAACAGCCTTTTACAGCCCTTTTCCGAGGGACTGAGGGTTGACGATCAGACTTTGACAAATTACTGGAAATTTAATGAATTCAGAAGGTTGACTCCGTAAAATCTTCCTTCTACCCTGTTTTGCGCTGCCTTTACCCTTTCTCCCAGTTACCGTCGGGAAATTGATGTCTTAGTATAAACTTCTAACGCACTGACGCATAAACACGCCATCACAACCTTGACAAGTAGTCGTGCAAAAGTTCCTTAAAGTGTGCCTCTCGAGTTTTCCCGTATGATATTTGAAACACTCCACTAGCTAGTAGCTTGTGCCATCTTGAGTGTTTCGAAGTAAAAAATAATAATTTGCTCTTCCCCCAACACTTCTCAAGGCTTACGTTGAAAACGTAAAATTGCGATTTTTTCATTATCGTTTATTCTCGGTATCTACAAACTTGTTGAATCAAACATTTAAAAAATCACCCTATCTATTACGTGTTTTGTTGTTTCCTAAATATGTCAGGTATCAAAAGAGTGCTATAAACTGCTGTTTAATATAAAAGTTTCCAACTTTCTTTTAAATTTAACTTTTACGATTATTTTATCTACAAATTCAAATATTTCATTTATAGAGTTAATATGAACAAAAATAGAGAGAATACAGGCATGTTGGTAATACCTAGCAATAAAAAAATATTCTGCTAAACAATATTAAAGTGGGTGCTCACAAATTCGGTGCGTTGCCCCTTTGGCGTAATTTTCTTGACTTGGGTAAGCTTTGTTTACATGATGCAGAGGCCGTGTCTCAACTAACAGAATACTCTTTCGAGAGAGTACTCTTTCGCACAACCTGGCAAGAGCACTGCTTCGTGCTCTCACGCTCTCGCTCTGTGGAATTGAGACAACCACGCTCTCGTTTCTCTCCGACGTCATGCAGACAGTGGATGCCAAAAGGCGGGAAATCCTGTTAAACTAAAATCGTGGTCCTGGCTATTGTAATTAGTTTATGTATGCTCAAAATAGTTCACAAATAATTATATCACTACCAAAAAAAATCGTTAGCGTATAAAATACTATTATTGTTGTTATATATTTTACCACCATGTTGCAGAAAAGTTACAAAAAATGAGACTTATTCAGAAATCCGTATTTGTATTTTTATAAATATATATTGCGTTTGTTACTTCGTTTTTTAAAACTGTTGAAATTATTCACTTACAGGTAAAATGCGACTATGTTTCTCAGAAAGCTGCTATAACCTTACTCAAAAACGAAAATAATGTAGGCTAAAAAATATGGCGCGTGGTTGCAGAGTACGAGAGAGCGCCAGCGAGTGTACAAGTTCGTGCTCTCTCTGTGCGCTCACTTTTTCGCACTCTCTCCGACGAATTGAGACGAACAAAGAGCGTTCTCTCTGACTTACTATAGAAGTTATATTCGACTATGTAATAAGAAATTACTTTCACTTATAGTTAAGGATGTATTACAAAACGAAAATTTCAGACACAATGCATTTTGTAATAATGGGAAAAAATATAATTCAACAAGCACATATTTGATTTCAGAACACAGCCCACTTCGTTACCAAACGTACACCTTTGCACAAAGATACCAACAAAGAAATGGCTTACAGAATACCACATGAAGACGTCTACGAGTAACCATCGTTTTGGCCATCTTTATGATAAAGGTCATCACGGTGACTGTCTTTAAGTAAAGTCAAGGTAGATAATAGGGCCCCTGGGCTATTTGAGTCTGTAAGATAACCGAATGTCTAATAAATAGTGCTAAACTCACGGTTCGAAGAGAATTGCACCAAAGCAAAATAAATTTACATTAGCAAAAATTTAGGACATGAGGTATTTTTTACTAAGTAATATTTTGTTTTTAAACAACTTCATACATAATTCTATATGCTGTTCACGCTAAATTGAATACTTTTGATACCAACCATTGAAAAATTCACTGTTCGTAACTACAAGTTTACCAGAGTTATGCAATGGCTAGCAGACTCTAACGTAAAGTTGCCAGTCAACTAATAAACATACTTCAAAGTCCAGACATTGTGTTGGGAGCACGGCAGTAGAAGATAGGTCTGGACATAGCTTGAAAAGTTGACGCCCTTGTTCGCCCATTTACTTCATAAACCCAACCACAGAGCGCTGCTACCAAAGTAGTGCTGTTTGACATGGCAAGCATAGGGAGGGAAATTACAATTATCCTTAATATGGGAAAATGAAGTTCATACATTTATATTGTTGTCACTATACCAGAAATGCTAACCGTATTAGTTTGGTATAGCGCTTTTGCGGCCACTTCAAGAACTAAATGCGTCACTAATGGCGTCAACTCGCTAACATTGTTGGATAGGCGAGTGTCCATACCTGTGTTTTACCCGTGGTTGGGAGTGAAATATGTAAATTTATGGTTTCTGAAGGGCTAAGATTTCTTTATTCATATAAAATATACTAACTGGCTTATTAGAAACCAATTTAGTTTCCTTAAAATAACAATGTTTTCCACTTAAATGACGCACACTGAGGCAATGGGCAACAAAATCTGGCAGAAAGCAGAAAAAAATTGGGTTTGGCTGTGTTGGGGACACAGCCGTTTGTTTTGCGTGAATACATCTACGTTGACACGCTCGGACGCCCGGATGTTTTGTTTACGTTCTCGGAATCGCTTCACTTGTTAATATGGGGTTTTATAGGATATCACTGGATTGCTTTTGAGATGCTCTTTCCAATTGTATACGATTTCTGTACTTCGACTTGGCTTGCTGACGAGTATAGGCCGAAATTGTGTTAAGTTTTTTTAAATTTTTTACATTAAACTCTTAGAATTTCACCATAACCACGCCAAACATATGTTTTATCCGTAGCTTCTCCTAGTCAAAAGTTATACCACGCGGAATTTATGAGACGCGGCGAAATGAACTCAAAATGCCTCCCCCCCCCCCCCCAGAGATGTTTCGCAGCCCTCACACAAGGTAAACTATTCTTTGATCCTTTGGCAATCGAGTGGTGTAATTGAATTTTGAGTGTAGACGACAGGTTCGGAGCTGCCATGCCTAAATGTATCTCCCGATTTTGTTGTTATCATCGGATTTTCTGGATTGCCTGCAACTATGGTCGCAAATTTAATGACGTACTCGCGTCAAGAAGGAAAATGGTCCAGGGTGGGAATCATTGGCGATTCTGACTGAAGGGTAAAGTAAACCAAACTGAAGTAGCATGTCGCGCTGTTCAGGTTTTCCGGCTGCCTGGCAAAGCAGAGCCTCAGCTCATGCGCTAGTCTGCTGATGTGTACACGTGAGTGTCAGCAGTTGAAATTTGTGGCGTTTACTAGCCGGTGTACGCAAAGACAAGCAAAGATTTTTAGCGTTGGACCCGTCTACTTCAGGTATGTAATACTATTGTAGCAATAAGAAAAACGTTTTAGATGCTTAAGAGAAATACGATAAGCCTGCAAAAGAAGCACGTGTCAGTTGTAACATTTACGTGCGATCTAGTTGGAAATGTGACATTTTAGTTATGTTTCAAGCGAGATGAAACATTGGTCTTTTCTTTTGTGTCACGTAATCATGCCATAATACTCAGCACTTGTCTTTTTCCTGTTACTTTTTGATACCTCCTTCGCTAGGATGACTGTTTTGGAAACAATATGAAAACGAAGCGTAATTCAGACATGTGTTTATTGTAGGTATGACATCTAAACCTGTCTATCGCGAGGAAAGAATTCCTATATATAATGAGTGGGCGGCAACATACTGTCCGCGCGCCAGCTCTGAAACCCTAGCAGGAATGCGACTTGAATGATAAGCCGGCCAAGCTATACGACTGTACTATCGCACAAAGAAAACATTCACTCAACTCAAGACAGCGGGGTCGCTAATGACGAACCCGGATTTTCTCGTTCACTGCTTGAACTGTACGCCCCTGATGCAGTGGAGGAATCACTACTGTCGTCAAGACGTACAACGATACTGTCAATTACATGAGACACATCACCGTCCTTTTCCCAGTATTCAGACTCAAGCTTCTGTACGTGACCACAGTATCCTTCCCAGTCGGCCTTGGTCACACTGTCTATCGCTTTAATACTAATCTCTCGGAGCTTCTGAAGAGATACATCTCCAGTTACATTTCTTTCGTGTACTACTCGCTTAACCTTCGCACAAGCGAGCTCAATAGCATTCAGGTCGCACATGTATGGGGGAAGCCGGACCACGGTGTTTCTCAAAGATGTCAGATGCGTGTCGAATTTGTACGCATTCTCTTTAGGTTTCGCGTGATCCGCCAATTTGTATAGCTCCTCTTTACGCATCGACGTGTGACAAGTTGTTCCTTTGTTCGTTAACCATGTTAACATATCTGCTTTCACAGAGTACTTTGTAGGTGGCTTGTCAATCTGTGCGCAGTGATGCGGTTCATTATCTAACACTAATACAGATGACTGCGGTATGTTAGGAGCAACCTTCTCGCTAACCCACTTTATGAAATTAACACTGTTCATTTGGCCACTGACAATGCCAGCTTTATAGGCAAGGAGAGCATTTCCGATAAATCCGTTAATACCCCCAGCGTGTACTACGATTAATCGGTTACCAGAATTCACATTAGCTTGTATGCCAAACACTTCTTCATGTTGCCAACATTTACCAAACGTTAAATTACCAACTATCCAAGTCTCGTCTATGTAGAAAATTTGTTTCCCACCTTGTCTGTACTGTTTCGTTGCAACTAGATAGTCGTGGCGCCAAGATACGATGTGAGGTCTTTCAATTAGTATCTTCCTGTGGCTTTGCGATTTTTTCCGCCGAAAACCTAGTTGTTTTACCACCTTAGGCAACGAACTATGCGACCACGGAAAGTCTATTTTCTCCTTTACCACGAGCAGTAATTTTGCAATGGCAGGGACACGTTTTTCCTGAATATAAAAATCCTGAATCGTCCGCCGAATTACACATAGGTCAAAGTCATCAATATTCACGACAGTATGTTCCAGCCTAGTTTCCCGTCGCTTACCTGGCGTGTGCAAGCTACCGCCCTCCCCACTGTTATCTAGTTCTTTCTGTTTATTCCGTATCTTTATAATTAACGTCTGCTACACTCCATCGTAGTCTGCAGCTCTTGCTGTCGCCTGGTTTACTGTGAAATCATAATGTTTTGGTTTCGCCTCTTCATCACACTTTGCATTTATATTACTTACGATTCTCCAGCCCTCAGAATGTACGACTGTGTTTTTATTCCGGACAGACATAACACTCGCAGCGGCGATGTTCACGACACTTAGGAGCTAAATGTGTTAATACGGATAGTACATGCGTGACCACGCTTCCCACTCCCCGCTGTCACTCACTGTCTTGCCTTCCCCTTTCCATAAACCCCGCGGTTTCAGAGCTCGCGCGCGGACAGTACATATAAAATTTAACTACTTAAGAGAATAGCTCACGGAAAGAACAAAGTGTACGTCAGAAAACCTTGAGATCTTGTAGCAAAAATTGTTTCACTTAAAGTTTCAACACAAGTCCCGTTGGATGAAAGCGTGCAAAATAAAATAAACATTTGAGAAAGTTAATAAACGAATGGCTTGAGCCTTCGATTTAATTTGGTCAGTGTACAGGGAATAAACATGGTCGAGTGGAAAAATCACTTGAATCGAGTTGTGAGCGCATAAAACGACAGAAAACCAATGACATGAGGGATTCTACACTTACAGCAATTCTAACGTACGCGTATCAAATGATTTTAAGGGCTGTCAGTCAGTCGCAGGTTTCAAAACTACTTAAGGATGTAATAGTAAGTCCGAAACGTGCCCACAAACATAGAAAGTCTTACAAAGAATATTTAGAGTATCAACAGCTGATGCCAGGTGAAGATTCTATGGTTGTTTGGTAGTAGCACAACTATGTATAGGCTATTCATGGTAAACTGACCACTTTTGAAAGCCCTGCTTAAGATCTACTTTTATACATGTTCTGTATGCTTCCGCCATATGTAAAATTAACATTGCAATGGGTCTCATCACTTTATTCATGCTTCGGTCAAGTGAAATTGTGACATAATTAGAAAAGTATTTATTTTACAAAACTGCTCATTTTTACACCTTGATGAGTTAAAAAGCAGAAAGTGTAATAAATAATTTAAGTTATTACAAATGGTTACCTAATACTTCTTATTCGACGTTGCCAACTGTACTGGGCGCATGCCACTCAACGCGCCGTAAGAAAGTGACTTTTTTGAAAGGTTAAATTCAAAAGTGCTCACTTTATCGTGACCAGCATTTAAATATCAGTATGATGACATTAGGGCAAGTGCTCCTGAAACATTCCCCGCATACATATCTGTTCAGGCGGCAAAGAAATGTTACTACCCTATTGTTGTGCAATTGACCGAAAACGTTACTCATGTCCCGTTACAAACTTTGCTGGACCACACGGTGGAGCGTGTACTTCTTGCTATGGAACCTGTCATTGAGTCACTTCAGAGTGAAGAACTCTACCATATCTGCCTGATAAGTAAATGGGGGTTTGATGGCTCTTCTTGCACCATCCGGCTGCCAGAGCCAGCAACCCCAGGTGCTGACGAGGGCGGCATCAACGAGAGACCTATTAAGAGAACCGTCGTATAGACTTTTCACTCAGTGGCGAGTGCAACACTGTCTTGATTGTGAGGAGCGGCGCAGTGGTTAGAGGAAATCACGAATTCTCAGATAGCTTAAAAGAAGTTGAGGTTTAAGCTGCTTACGTATAAGAAGTTGAGACCATTAGAGTGCAATTCATAATATAACTATGTTTACTTGTATAGTGATATTGACTTATAGTAAATCTCATTCTTTAAAACATTGTTGCTTATTGATTATATGCTCCTGCCAGTTAAAGTAATTCCTAATTATTGTACCACCTTGTCTATCAGAGAGAGGAGAGAGAGAGAGAGAGAGAGAGAGAGAGAGAGAGAGAGAGAGAGATAGAGAGAGAGAGAGAGAGAGAGAGAGAAGATAGAGAGAGAGAGAGAGATAGTGTGTGTGTGTGTGAGGAAAAGGAGAAAGGACTGAGAGAAAGGATAAGACGTTGTATGGGTAAAAGTGTAGCGGAATGAAGTGAAATGATGGAGGGTGTGGGGAGGGGGAACAATGAAGCCTCATAAGTCATTGACATCGTTCTCAATATTTCGTCCACGTTTGAGATCAACATACAGGCAAACATTTTAATGTTCAGATGCTAATTATTCGGCGGTGTTTATTACAAATATTGTCTCACTTCGCCTGGTTTGTTGTGTCAAAATCATATGGCAAAACCCACGACCTGCATTCACAAAATACTGTAGGTGTCTGAAAATATAATTTATAAAGGAATCTACGCAAGTATCGATTGCGGAGAAGAAAATATGGGATAAAGAAATAAGACACATCAGGACAAGCAATGTTGTGATCCAACACAAACATGCGTAAGTCAGTCACAATTTAATCTTTGCTATGATGGATGGCAAAGTATGAAATGCTCTACCGCTAACCACGTCAACGCAAATATGCTATCTGTGAGGCGCTTTTTCTAATCAATTTAATAACGCAGTGGAAATGATTCGCAGGGAAATAAATACAGACAACCTTCAATTCAGCATGTCTTTCTTACATTGATGGATTCCATGTTCGAATGGCTTTTGCATTTGGCTTATAAATTGCCAGTCAAGAAGTGGCAAGCTGGAGGTAGTGACAAAGATATTGTCACTGCAAATAAAGTTCGGATTCAGAGAGAGAGAGAGAGAGAGAGAGAGAGAGAGAGAGAGAGAGAGAGAGAGAGAGAGAGAGAGAGAGAACGCTGTGGTTTGATTGTCGACCAACATATAGCAGGCTTTAGCAATACTAATACCGGAAATACAGCAAGACACATTTTTTTAAGAACCCAGAACTTTCTACTGAAATCACAAACATATATAGAAAATAATGAAGAAAATACATTTGATAATGATTCTTGTATCATGTCGACATGATATTGACATTGACACATTTCAAGATTACACACATAATACAGCACATAGCAAAGTACTTTGTTGAAAGGTAGCCAAGGTAAAACATGCCACCGACAGTACATAATTATTTCATATACGGGCCTGAAATTATCACGTGAGCATTGCTTCCAATTGTACGATTAACAGAAGAAGTCCAGGAAGCATGCATTAAAGATTTTAAGACATACAGAGAACACTACCTCGGAAAAAGTAGGCGAGAAAAAAGTAATCATGATATTTTCAACCACTTCCTTCTAAGTTTAGATCAAGTTATATACACTAAGAGGAAAATAAAAAATAAAACCATGCAAAGCCTTTCGAATGTGGCACAAGAGTTGTTGATTCATCCATGTGGCAGTGATGACGATGAAGATAAGGACACACAGTGACGGTGCCGATGACGATGCTGATGAAGCTTAAGATCAGTTGGGTGTATCCAACTGGTGGTGATGATAGTGAAGATGAAGATTGCTAGTGACAATGCCGATGAGGATGCTGATGAAGACGAAGATCTGGTGGATGTATCCAACTGGTGGTGATGATAGTGAAGATAAAGATCGCTAGTGACAATGCCGATGACGATGCTGATGAAGCTTAAGATCAGTTGGGTGTATCCAACTGGTGGTGATGATAGTGAAGATGAAGATTGCTAGTGACAATGCCGATGAGGATGCTGATGGAGATGTAGATCTGATGAGTTTATATTTTATTACATTCTTTTTCATTTAGTACATTTCAATTGTGTGTCGTTTTGTTAAAATGATTTCACGTCACGTTGATTATCATTTGTTCGCAACTTATTTACAACCTATTTGTATATTTTTTGGCCCTACTCAGAGTCCTTGAAAAATGTTATGTTGTCACATCCTTTTTCAATCATTGCTTGCTATAAGTAAATGCTTTGTTTTCCTCGGAATTAATGACGATTGCGCCTCTTCTTTGACATTACATTCTCTTTAAATTGGTTTGACGCATGCAGTGTTTGATGTACTGCATGAATTAATGCACCAAATGGAGAAATCTTCCCAAACTGTGCGACATATGATTAAAGTGAGTTGGCCTATGTGTTACTAATTAGCTTTCAAGTAAATTCATGCATGAAAGGGGCTATGGGCGTAGCTAAATAATGATTCATGAACAGGTAGAGCACAACAGTATATGATGTAATGTTTGTGACACACACCACCAACGACGAAAAATGTGCAAACGACTACGAGGTATTTACATGTAGTGGAGCCAGCTGTAATCAGAGCATCCATTTGTCTTTTTGTTTTCAGTTCTGATCTTAACTGTGTGGCGTAAAAACCAACTAAACAAGAATATACTTTAAAATACATTCTCCGCAATACTTTTCCAAAGAACACGAATAAAACACTTGCCAAAGACTCAACAAAAAAGTTTCATCATAATTCATCAGCCCGTGCCAATAATAGGTCACTTGATTTGCAGTCTCCCTACATTAGTATCCTGCTTAGGATTGCTGTAGAAACGTAAAATAATTCGCTTCTAATCTAGAACACACTGAGTGATGATTTCTTTATAAAAGGGAAAAAATAACATTGGTTGAGTTACCTTTTATCTATTTATTTATATTATACTCTATCGAGTGTCTGTGGTTAGACTAAGCAATGAAATAAGAATACTTTAGACAAATTGCTTATGTGACTATATTAAAATGAAAGATAACGTACATATGGGGAACCAGTTATGTTTGCCCTGTAAAGAAAGGAAAATAATAAATAATAAAGAAAAACATAAACTAAAGTGTCCTAACGTTTAAACACTGTATTAGAAGGCAGCATTAATGACGTAATTCAGTTGGGATGCGAACTTTTGATGTGAAGAGTTTGTGGTTTGTTCCCCGGATTAGTATGATAACCAATGCAGCTTTTACAGTTTGAGTTCAGGATCCCTCTGCTTGTAAGCTATCGCAAGTATCCGGAAGTAATACTTGGGGACAGGGTAGTAGTTGATAAGCCAAGTAAAGTCATTCATTTTTGTTAGATAATTGCCGACGACAGTTTACAAACAAAAGGCTTGAGTATTAAATTATTAAACTTGACGACGCAAGAGTTGTAATGGTTTTTAAGTACTTATATTTAGATCTTGAATCTAAAGCACAAAAAAACAGTTACGTCTTTACATTCTTAGTTTGAATTGTAACCACAAATATTTAATTTAGGAGATTTCATCTGGGATTTCACAAGGCAGTTCGTCCTTATCGAGTATGTATTAAACAGTTTTCTGGTATAATTATCTTAAATATGAATTAACTCCCTGCACTACGATAAAAAACATAATAAATTTGTTCAATACATAAAAATAAACGGAGCTGTCTATATATCTAGGGTAATTTAATCTTGGTTATTGAAATATCACTATTATTCTCAGTCTCAGAAATTGGTTTGGAGAATTAGTGTAACTTCCTCTAGGTGACAATCATTTGCCTAATATTGTATCTAGCTGGTCGTTTTGAAGCTTTCTTACAAAAATATACGTAATTTTAAAGTACTGAAGTAAATAATGGAAAAAAAAGAATCCCTAAAAATCAACAGTGGAGGAGAACTTCGACACTGTCAGCATATAAAAAATGTGGATTCAAGCTAACCTTATAATTTCTGAAATTTCAACTTTAATGCGATTAAATGCATGAAAATTCATTGTTCCTTGACTACATTAAATACGCGTGGAAGAAAAATTTCCCCTGACAACTTCCTTCCCTCTCTACACTTGAATTTTTAAGTTTGATTTTAGCTTTATGAGTCAACGCAGCAAAATTTTTCACCATAACAAAGCATTGTGTGTCTTAAATAAGACAATTTTGGTTCATAATTGAGATACGGAGTTCCCCCCCCCCCCCCCTTACCCTAATTTCTCTACGTCGAAACAAGTCTGTTACACCTTTCATATCTGCTTTGGTTAAAAATGTTGATTCACTGAACTTAAAGGAGAATAGAATATTAGCGTAGACTAACATTTACTAGGAAGACAGAAACGATCGATAACCCAAGAAGCATAATAATTAAGCCTAGTTGTAAAGTACTTGAATTCGTAAAAGGAGACATCCCTTACCCGCATGGAGTATTTTATACAACTTTAAATTAATCCTCGGGATTTATTGAGGAATTGCAGTAACACCAATAAACGAATTAACAATTATGATGGTCATATGGAATTGCAATATGTGTAAGAACAGAAAACTCAGAGCATTACATGAAGTACATTCACTCTTCCAGAAGACGGGAACTTTATGGTCAGATGTGCTCAACGTGAATCTGACGATATGTACGTAAGAATTACCTGTCAACAGATAGTTGCTGTTATTGAGAATAACTTGTGCATACTGAAATGCGAAGTGCTAGTCGTATTGTTAGTATAACCGAGGGGAAGGGGGAGGGGGAGCGAGGAAGGTTACGGGGGGGGGGGGGGGATTAGTAAGGCTGGTAAAAGGGGAGGGGGGAGGACACTAAATTTCAGAAACACCAATTTTCGTGAACCAATTTTTTTTTGTATCATGCAATGGCACTCCTCGCTCGCATTCAGAGAGTCACATTTCGAATCTGAATGATCCTACTGGGGTCAGAGGCGTACCAAGAATTTGAAGCTTGGTGGGGCTTCGTTTTAATAAGAATTGACAGATACCAACAGTAATATATTTTAATCAATATTGCATTTTTATATACTGCTGTAAGGATTATAAGATAATAATTATATAATTTGAATAAAATTACGCACATTTGCATAAGTGCATTCTATGGAAAATAATGGCTAGAAATAAACTGTAAATAATGTAAAGTTTTTATTGTAAAATAATAAGTCTTTCTGTGCTATTTTTTTTCACAAACTGCCATGTTTCTGCATAACACTTCTACATAATTTACACCCTACAGCACATAGTTTAGCGTTCTTGGGATTTATTTCAAAATTGAAGCCATTTTGTGACAATCTACAAAAAAAATTGACAATAACTGTTCTGACTAGCTCGAATTGTTTCATGCTATCGTGTGATAGGCATAAGTTACTTGACATACTTGCAACATTCATCCATCATAGTTTCAAATTTCCTTTTCTTCTTGAATAATATTGACACAGGACTGATAAAATACGTCACATAGCTTTATGCCCTTGATTTTAATTTCAAGTTCGGTCGTTTTCCTGTGAGGGACTTGAACCCCCAAGAGTGCCTCCCTCCCTCCTTCCGCCCTAACCAAGGGAGAGTGTGACCATGGCTGGCGTGATACACCCACCATCGTTTTTCATCCCCTTTCCAAGTCTGTGTAGATCTATATTCTGTTTTTTTTCAAGCTCACCCCCACCATTAGGTTAAGTATTTAAATAACTTCAAATAATAAAACAAATAGAGCGCATTTTAGCTTATTTGTGTTTTATGTCCTCTTGTTATGGTTCTTCTGAACTTTGTTCGTGTAAGAATTTGTAAGATATTTCACATTTGTATTATAAATCATAATTTTATTATATTCGTTAGAGACAATTTAGTAGTTATGAAGTATATTAAGAATTCTTTCCTAAATAAATTTGGAACAGTTTTGGTTTGTACGTGAAAATTAATGTGAACTTATGACAGCTCATAAATTCGATAAAGTTAATCGAATGTTTGGCGAGGATTCGTTTTACCATGTAGCATCATAATGAACATCGCAGTTCAGGAATTTCTGTGACACGTACTCCAAATCCACTCGGACATTACCTGTTGACGTATTGTTTGAGATTACAGACACACACATTCCATTACAATTAACAGAACCTGCCGTTCCTCGTCCGTCAAAGCATTGTCTAGCAATTTGCTGAGTTATAGACACGTATCACGTCTTATGAGGATCGTTAACGCCAGCAATGAACACACAGAATCTCTTTCATGAATCACGCCCCTGACGTTTGTGACCGTGTCATTTAATCTGCAGCTGAAATTTACCGTAGTCGAGAATATCGTGAAATTGATGCAATGTATTGTAAGGGAGGTAAGTCTGAATACACATACATCGAACAGGAAATATTGCTTTCAATTTAGTTGTCATAACAGGATTTCATTAAATAGTAACTAATTTTTAGGTACTAAATATTCCTTCTAGAATGCGTTATTTGGGCACAAATCATACGCTCGATGTGGAATGGTAATTGCCTCATACGAATTGTGACACAAATCGAAAACTTGTCTTTCATCTTCTTCGTTTATAATTAGTTTACGAAAAATATTGCCTTCAAAATACCATTTAAGTAAAAAGTTATTTATCTGTTTGTACAAATTTAAACCACTTTAGTATAAATATTCCTTGCTTCTGCCACGCAGGTAATTTCAAGGCCTTTTTCTCGGTATAGAATAACTACACAGTGGCATTCGGGGTGTTTTCCCTTTTTACTATTTGAAAGATTTTTCGATTCACGCATCTTTTAATGCAGCATGAAATATATGCAAATTTGCATCCAATATTTCTATAAAACAAGACTTATAATGAGTTCTAATAGGAAGACTTTAAAAAGTGTAAGTCGAAAGCGGTAAAATAATAACGATGGTTTTCATACTGAGTTTGCAGTATAAGATAGTGTTCTATATTTTAGTCTTGAGTCTCAAATGAAGAAATTAATAGATAAGAAAACGTTTCTGGGTAACACATAAAAATATATTTTAAAAACAACATCTGGAAAAAAGGGCAAATCGGAAAACAGAAACAATTATGCTTACCACATAGTCTCCTATAATACTAAGATCTCATTGTAATATATAGCTACTGAACGGAAGTACTACAAATATTTTCATATAAATTTAATATTCTTTCTATTTAAAACTAACATACATTCCAAAAAGTTTTAAACTGTAAAATCGTTACGTGGACTTCAGCACGATACTGGAATTACGTGAGCTGGAGCTGAATATATCCGTCTTGGCTGCCATGTTCAACAGTTAAGCGTTGTCTCTTATTCTTATAGCCGCCTGGTTTTCAAAACTCCCTCACAGGTGCATCGTCCAGAATTACGGAGAGAGCCCTCGTCCTGATTTGAACTGAGGAAAGACACCATTTACGCAGTTTATCAAAGCTGGCATTTCGCTGTCGATAAGAATGTACACACGCACCTGATATCTTATGCTGCTGTTATGGTCACCATATAGTACAAGAGCCAGTGAGAGATTGACTTACACCCATCTGATAACCAGACGAGACACATTTTTTTTAAATTTTATTAATTAATGAACACACCTATGATAGCTTGCCTATTGCAAAGCTGTCATGACTATTTTTTATTAAATTAATTTTAATTACTTTTTTTTCATCACCTTCTCTCTATTGATAACCAACCAAATTTAGTCCCAAATGTTAATTTTCTCTATGGAGAATATGCCAAGGTAGGCTTGCTTACTTATTTCCGTTCATAGCTACCTGGCAAGCAGGTATGAACAGGTAAATCAATATAGGTAACTACACCGAGCTGATAACCAATCGAAATTGGTATCAAAATAAAGATTATTTAATAACAAATATAATGGTATAGGCTTGCCTGCGAAAAATCGGTCATAGAATATTATTGCCGTGCGTTAAAGTTTTAAAATCGGAGCAATTAAATATGTGCGAGAGAGAAAGTAGAGCGCCCGAAGTCTGCTGGTGTATCATATATACACACCTGCTTTTATCACCGCAGTGTTCCATATATATATAATACACCTATGAGATCGACCTCTAAGCTAACTTTCAAAAACAATCCGAACGAGACAAGTGACCAAGTACAGATACTTATGTCATGCGAGTATATCGCGGCTTTTTGTTTATGCTTGATCTGCACACGTGCATATTACTTTAATTGTCTTATGAAATCGCATATTTTTCACGCAATTTTCATTCTGTTATAAGGTAATTTATATAAATTTTTTACACCATATCCATCATACTTAGCATTACAAGTTATTATGATAAGAAATTTTACTTCATACACACATGAACAATAGCTGTTTTGCCTGCGTGATTCCAGCAATAAGTTATATTCTATTTTCACAAGTTTCATATTTATGAAGAGGTTATTAAAGAATACACAACGAAATGTATAGGCTAAACAAATTTTGCAAATATTTTTGTAAATATTCATTTATCAATGTTAATATCTGTAGATTTTGTTGGTACAGATTTGTAAATTACAGTTGCAGATATTGTTGTTTGAAAATTATTTTATGTTTTTTATTAAATAGCATAATTGGAGAGAAATGTGTGATTTGCACTTTTTTTTTTAGTCAATTTAATACAACTTTAAACGTCTTGAAATAAAAAGAATTCACAACTGTATTTGCTAATGAGATGCAACGCACATTTCATGTAGGTATACCTTTACCTATAAGAAAGAATTTAACATAACAAATGTGACTTTGTAAAACAAGATAATCGGAATTTACGCTTGTAAAACCCGTAAATGATACGTCGTTTTGCATACTAACTTAGTATATGGTTTCTCACACTTTTATTATACCTAATATTTCATCGGTACGAATATGTAAATAATTTTTCTATGCTCATAATTTTATTTTATTTTATTTCTTATTTTCACGTATACGATTTTAGATTTGGATGTTGCGATGGCAGTCATATTGTCCAATTAAGTAAGCGTAGATAGCTTTAAATGTTTTATTGTTTAAGTGTAATTAATTTTTTATGTTATGTCTCATATATGTTAATGTTTCAGGGATATATTATTTTTATATCTCCATTTCGAAAACACGTACTCTATGTTTTCTTTCGGTTAGGTGGTTGTAAGTGGCTCGTTAAGGGGGGTTTGAACGTATTTTTATTTTGATTGGTCCGCAGGTTCGAACCCTGCCGTGTGGTTGGCTGGTACAGCAGACCCACTTAGTAAGTACCAGCCAGTTGAGCTATATAGCTCTCTCCGCCATCAGATATTCAACCATACAGACGTAGCATAGGACGCTAGCCAGGAGTGCGTTAAGCGCAATGCTTTAATTAGTGAGTTAGTGTGTCCCATACCTCCCTCGCACGCAGTTTCTTTTAAAGTTGTTGCCAGCGATTAATTTGGGTGCTTGATTAGCCCCTTCTGCGCGGTTTAGCATGTAGGATGTAGAGAGTATCGCGACGACGGTTACGTATAGAAGAGAAGACTTCCACGTAATAAAGCACCTTGCCCTACCCTGGTTCCTGCTGCGGGAGCATCCAGCCCTACGACCCTTAAAGACAATTGGTAGTATTTAATATGTACCTAGATTTATTTAGGGGTTACGTGACCACACACGAAAGTGTTATATTCTTTATGTTGTACAGAGCTGGCAAAAGTTTCCCACCGTTTGTTATTTAGTACCTCATGTTAAGGTAGTAGACAGAGCATACTCGGGATAATATATTAAGGGTTTAATTGGTGGTAGGCTTATTTCTAAGGTACACCTTTACATAATATTTTTTAAAAAGAAAAATATACTGAATATTTTAAAAATTAAAAATATACTCCAAGTTCTTACATACATGACTAGAGTGTGGTGGTTAGGTTAAGTGAAGTGGATGTCGAGTAGAGTTAAGAAATTAGTCCCTACATATAAATAAAATACTTAAAGTCTGGGAGAGTAAAAAAATATTATATATAAATAAAAACAAAGTTCTTTTGCCTACTTAATTCAATATGAAGACGAAAATGTGCAAATAATCAACGTTCATCATGTCTGTAGCATTCGACTAGAAAACACAAGTGAGAAAATATATAACACTTGGTATATTTACTAATACAGTGATATGCTTATACAATCTAATATGACGCTGGTAATAGTCATTGAATCATATTTTCTGACTACATATTCTTATCTGCCTAAAAAATATGAATCTCTAGGTACGTCACTCGAAACACTTGTTTGTAAAAGTTAAATTAATTTATATATAATGCAATACATAATTTTTTTATGTTATAAAAAATTATGTGTTGCATATTTTCTCTGATGTGAAAAAAAATCATCGAATTCTTCTTGAAAATACGAGTTCGTAGACACGTCACTTGAAAAATTTATATATATGTAGATTTTTTACATGTATATTTAAATTAATTAAAATACCAAATCCATAACTTTAATGCATTTGTTATAGTTATAGGTAAGATCTTTTAAAACAATTCTTCTTATTGTTACGAGTAAATACATTTAACGGTTTTGCTTTATGCAATGGGAGATGTTGGGTTTCCTTAAAACAAATACACAAATTATATATGTAAACATATCCCCCCCCCCCACATACACAAAATATATAATTCTTACAAACTCTTGTCCCCGCGTATGTCACGATAGCCGAGCGGTCTAATGCGATAATTTAGCAACCCAATGCCCGGCAGTTCTATCCCCCACCATCCCGCATGGTATCAGACCCCTAGCGGTCACTTCGAGAACCAAGCTGTCAGTTGAACGAACTTATAAAAAAATTACAAAATAATAAGAGAGAAAACATATGAAATTATAGAGCACGAAAAATATTTTTTTTTTTAGAGAAAAGAGAATTTTTAGGGAAACTCTTAGGGCGAAATACTGATTTAAAGGGCAAAATGACCGATTTTGAGATAAAAACAGGAAATTCAGTATGGCGGTCAGAGCCCCTGGCGGCAATTTTTGGGGGTTCCTTTTTTGCTGCTAGGCAAAATGGGATTAACGCTGAGCCAATAAAATTTTTATAAAAATAGCTTATGTCACATATAAGATATCATTTCTTATAAATAATATTAATTCACATAAAAATAATTATAAATAAAATTTTACTTTGCAATTACTTGACAGTAAATTGAATCCATTTATTCATTACTGGTTTATGGGTACCCTGGAAATTTAGATAGTCCTCATACCCGTCACTTCTTATACGAATGAAAATAAATATATTATTTTATTTCCCGAGTTCTTTAAATATTCCGTAAGAGCAAATTACAGGAGTCTACCCTGAAACTAGCGTGTCCGATGTGCTAAGATTTAGCGAATAGATATGTTCCAAAGCCATATTTGTATGGTAAGAAACGCATCGCATTTAAAACAAAGTATGAGTGCATAAAATTTCCTCACGAAAATTTTTATAGGAAAAATCTCTCAACTAGTATCCAAACCCGATGTTAGGGGATGTGGCCATATTTGAAAAAAAAATCTTTAACACCTTTTGCTGTATAAATGTTCTCCGGAAACAAGCAAATACAAAAATTTCAATGTTTGACGAAATCAAGAAATCAATATATTACTAACTTTTTGTAAAAGTATTTATTTCCTTGAAAGAGGCCTACCTAACCACAATTGTAGGCTTATTATTAGGCCCTACCTTTTTCCACCTTCAAATGAATAGTTTTTTACTCTTCACTGTTCTGACCTTTGAAAGAAATTGTAGTTCCAAATCTTCTAATTGTTTAACAGCCTTATACATAGTCACAGATATATATTTATTAAATTCAATTGATGTATTTATTTCAAATTATATTATTTATTTCTGAAGCTCGTTTATTTTCTAATAAGAGTTCAATGACGGTCAGATACATGGAATATTTCAAACATGGTGACTACTTGGCGGAGAGGGTAAAATTAATGGTCGGAGCATAATATAATGCTGTTCGTCTGTTGGAAATTGTGAAAGTGAAATATCTGGTTAATGTTTTCTTTTACCATGAGCTGTTGTTGTTCATTATGGTCTTGAATGGTACTTATTAATAGGTAAAATATCTGGCTCCACCTTGACAGAAGCTAAAAATGGCATTCCATGGTGTATATCACAAGTCCTTCATTGTGGATTGCTGTTACGTCAGTATCAGTGTACTTAAATGTGCTTATTAAAAAGTGTAAATACATTATAAACTGTTGGCTTTGGGGTGTAAGGGAGCTTGTTTTATGGCATCATAAATGGCCACAAAATGCTCTGTTCCCAGGAATAGCACTGACGCATCTGTAACGTTTGAAATGTGTTAACCGTTACAAATCACATGTATCATACAGACCATAGCAGTAAAGATGCACTTTGGCATTGTGTGATCAATCCATATTTTATGTTCCTATACAGAAGTTCGTATTAATAATGCATCGATAAAAATTTTGATCTGTCAATGTTATCTAACATGCTGTGCCTTCCTTGCATATAAAAATCCAAATCTAAATTAACCGTGCTTTCCACTTCTATGGTTGCAATTTACCTTCTCTGAATACTCCCAGTGAATGCTGGCTTAAAGAAGTGGCAGCCATAGAAATTCTGTGGTTTTAATATTCTCCGCCCACTTGGATTTTCACAGACGTAAATAAATCAATATACAGTGACTGTACTAGCATATCAAGCTAGTTAGGCCTAAACCATTCAATAATCCATAACAAGGTATTTGACCACTGTAATGTTTTTATAAGTAGATAATTGACAGATTTTTGGATACAGAATGTGTAGGTGGCCTGATTTAGTTACACCCTGATACTGCATTGTAGTTTATAGGTCAACGATTTCCAACAGCAGCATTAATTTGATTTAATAGATTCAACTTTACGTGTTTCATATATGTAAAGATATCGATTTCTAAAATCGTTTTATTTTCAAATTATTATCATAATACTTTCTTCCTCAACAAAGTATATTTGTTTTACCGGCGCCGACTACTAATGCAAAGTACAGAAGTGCGATAAGATGATATTGATCGCTGGAGGAAATTTGGTATCCTCAATGAGTTAAGAAATAAATGAGACACGGTAATAATCCTGTAGCCATAGAAATATGCAGCGTTTATCAACACGGGAAGTTTGAAACACATCTGCAGAGTCTGTAGTACCTTGCAGATAATACCCACAAACAACCTTCTTCTGGCACCCATAGCTTCTAAAAGGCAAGCAAGAAAATCTCTCCGCACTGAGGTGGAGAGTAAGGGGTGATGAAATAAAAAGTATTGTGAGGTAAGATGATGATAGTGTGAAAACATAACACAAGTGTGAATGTACGACTAAATTAATTATAGTAATTTAATAATGTTATGGGCGCCTTTGCAAATGAATAGATTAAGTATATAATCAGTATCGTTTTCAAGCGGAAATGATGTGAACTCATGTTATACAACATATTTAAAGCTAGCAGCCATTCATATGTAATATTCGGAAGAACTAGTACATCCCTATTAAGCACTCTACATACAAAGAACACAAGACAATTCAAATATTCTACCAATTTCAATAAGACAAAGCAAACTATTTTTACACAAAGACAAATTCACCCTTAAAACAATATTCAATGATTAAACGATGATTATAACTGCTGCCAGTTATGTAAAAAATGAGATGAATTTAGTTTTAATGACTTGAGAAACGATTACTATCATCCCTAAACATAGTCATCTGTATAAATGGTTGTAAAATCATGTGCAATTGTTAGTTAATTAATCCTGCACTGTTTCTTGTAAATGGCTAATAAATTAAATATGAAAGTGTCCGAACTGTAATAGACCCTATCACAGTCATTTTTATAATCACGAGACCTTGCCTAAGGTCTCTAGTCTTTGAGTATCTGATTAGCTTGTAACTCAATTTTGAAATATATTTTGGCTTTCAACTGATACTGCATGCAAAATAGGATAATGCAGTCTTACATTAATTTGTGACACCTAGTAGACTAGAAGTTCTCGATGCCTCCGAAGAGCAGGGAACAAGAGTAGTTCTGAATAGGATTCAAGCGGACTCCCCGGTCCATCTCGTCGCCATCTAAGTAGAAGCCATTCTCAGCAGTGGAACGGAACTCCAGGCCAATGAGACACCATATTTTAATCCGTTTGTAGCTCTTCTCCTCAGTCGTGGAAACTATCTAGTCCAGTCGGGTAGCCATCATTCCCAGAATATTCTAACTTACTCTTGTCAAATCAAAACGTTCTACCCAAAATGTTCCAAACCAGATGAATGAAAAAAACTTCCACCTAGTAACCATTCCTGTGATATCCATTTCATTTGGTCATATATCTTGTTCTCCATGTCAAAACGTAGTGTATGAGAAATTTAATAGTTATTCATCAGTTTGTATGTTCGGTGAAAACAAATAAAACAGTTAGTTAAAAACACACGGCAGAGTGTGGATAAATTCTGCAGTTTCACATACACATCTTACAACGAGGTTCCATTCGTGACAAAGCCTTAATAAAATCAAGTTTTAATTAGAGAACTTACGTGGATGGACATTTTAATGATACTCTAATTTATGATGAAACAAGTAAGATAAAATGAATAATGAGTGAGATGATAAGTGAGGAACAACTGTAAGGGAACGCCTTACAGAAAGCCCCACTTATGTTTGGAATTAAGTGGACATGATTAATGACAAACATACATAAACAATGAAATCAAAAAGAATAAACTGAACGAGAGAAACTGATATGAACGGGCGAGACAGACATGAGCAAATGAGACTGACAACAGTTACATTACTCTAAACTAAACACATGATAAGGAAACAATAAGATTAATGACACATTTTAAAATAAACACAAATACACATCAAGAAGAGTTGAACAAATTAACAAGAAAATTAACCCTACACCACTATTTACATAAACATCAAAACATGAATTCGCTCAAATCAATCTCTAAATTACAATATTAATTAATAAATTGACAGTTTGTCTAATTATTTCATGATTCGCTGTTTATTTCCCAAAGAGTGGTTTCTTTCTTTTCTATACAGCTCTGAATGACGTAGACTCACAGTTTTTTTTCTTTCACAAACCCTCGATGTTAGAAATTGCTGCGATGATCAATCAGAAGGCGTGGACCAGAGCACAATCACCTCCGTATGCGGCAAATCGTTCTCGGCAGTGACTCTGGTGACACTTTTCCATGAGGCTGGCGGTACACTATTAACATAAATTTTATACTATTATAACAAGCTTAGTATTTATTTCACACAACGACTCGGATTATATGACATATAATGAGAAGCATTAACGAGTTCATTGGTTAATGGGCTCTTCTTCTCTTCGACAGGGGATGCAGAGAACATGTTAATAGTCACAGTTCATTTATGCACTAAATCACCAAGTTTCTTCAATAGCATTCACTGTTGACATTTAAAGTTCATGTGGACTTTTGATGACAAGCAAACACATGTTTCACAATCATGCAAACATAATGATATGCTGGGGTGATGGCACATGAAAGGACTGTTGAACATAGATATGTTTTCCCTAAAACGATCTCTAAACTAAGTAAATGTAGAAGACACTATACAACATTAAAAGGAATGCTTCAACAGGAAACATTGCGCTTCCACTCCCTATGCAACGTAGTATTACTAGATATCATATTATTGGCCTGACATATAAACCTATAAATGAATACCCTATAGCACAAACATTATACATGAATACACAAGGCAACCAATGAAAACATGGCATGAGGCACATAATATAAAATAAAAAAAACATGAAATTCAGTCGTCACAAAGAATATCACAAAACAAAATTGACAATAGTGCAAACACAGATGGAATAATACACGATAAAGACAGTAAAACTTAGAAGAGCATTGTACTGAGAAGAGCCCAGGTATCTTGGATAATTGACTTTCCCTTAGCATCTGGCGAACTTTTCATTCTTTCTTTATTGTCAGCGGAAAACGGATTTAACAGCATACGTACAATTAAATTATCCGTACTTGAATAGGCTTTGGCGGCAATTTGACTATCAATTCTGGGATCACGAGGGTGGGTTTTTTTCATTGTCATTTTGAAGTAGGCGTTTTCATATCGTGTGACAGAACTCACTTGTCATACAAGGTTCTTTTTTCCTTCCTTTATCGATCAACATATGATACGTCGGTTGCATATCCCGTTCTAATCATATTTTCGGCATTACCAGTATTCTCCAGAGTATCGGCATGTTTCAGTTCCAGCCACAGCAACCCAACATAAGCGACTGGTAGTTCTGGATTATGGCTATTCGCTTGCGTAGGATCCGTGACAAGGAGTGGCGAACAAACGTATGGGAGCTTCAAAATAAACAAATACTAAAAACTAACAAGACCCTTCAATGCATATCTAAAACTAACATTGTGACACTGGACATTAAATTAAACAACAACAATGAACACTAAATATCTGCTTCCTAATACTCAAGGCTTTGCTACTGGTCACTTGATCAGATCTACTACTGTACTGCTTAAATTTATATTCACAGAACTGTACAATTAGTGTTCAATTCAGCTTATATTTATTTCAATGGCTGTGCAGCATTACCGCTATTACTGTCACTGGTTATAATATACAGGTTCGCCTTACCAATACGATAGGGTCGCAACTGGGTAATGTATTTACCTACAGGTACCTCTTGCATATCTGCAAAGTTCGTAACAATTATGCTGTACGATGCCAATTACTTTTTAGGGACCCTTGAACGTTGGAAATAACTTCCTAGTTACTCCTTTCCAAGCATGACTTTCGGCCGCCAAGAGTAGTTTCCTTACTAAGTCTAGTAGCTCCAATCGGACTGCTTCTGTATCTTTCTCTACAGTACTTGCTTGCATTTTTGGGAGAGCTTCTAGTTATTTAGTTAGCCCCGTTATCCGTTGACCCGTAGGTACTTCAATCGGCGCATGTCCAATGTGAGTTTTCGATAGTGTTACGCCCATTACCAGTTGGAGAATTCAGCCTTCGATTTTCGCCGCTGCTCGCGTCGGTTTGTAGTACGTACACATTTCCGTCAGAGATCACATAGGCATTCGGAAACGGTCCGTCCGGGCTACAATCACTCTCCTTCAGTTTGTGTTTAGGCTTCAATCACTCTCCTTCAGTTTGTGTTTACTTTTCTTTCGATATCCTGGGGAATACTTCTTATTACGTCGCTTATAAGTGTAGTTGTCTGTTCTACCTCCAGGATAAAATGGTGTGAGAGACTGAAATATTCGTTACTTCCTCTACCAAATCAATTGTATTTACGTGCGGGTTGCCAATGAATTGATTAGGCGAATGTTGCCCTTGTCCACTACCAAGATAAAGAGGTGCGTTCCGAACTGGGACGGTTCTTTCCGATTTTCTGGCAGAATTAGCACTTACTAGCTCGTTTTGATCGATTTTTAACATCTGTGATCCAAACTCGTTCAAGTTGATAAATGATCGTTCAGCCCATCGATCTTGATATCGCAGAGGTAATTGTGACACAATTACTTCCGCAAATTCTCCGTCACACATGGGAGCATCTAAGTGACGAGTTCACTCGAACATTTCGCGGTAGTGCTGTTCGAGTGACTGACTTGTGTTATTTTTACGTGCGTCTAATTCTACAAGTTTACTTTGCAGATCATTATTACGTAGCGACATATCCTTCTGCGAATTAAAACATTCAGTAGTTGTTTTATTAAACTTCACCTCTAGATGACGTTCGAAGTTAATGAGTTGATTATCTACGTCATTCAGAGCATTACTGCTCAAACTAGCCGATGGTGTAGTCGGCGTATTTTCCAGACAAGTATGTTGAACCTCACTGACGAGACTTATCTCTACGGATTGAACCTGAGTCTGAGTATCATGAATACTAGTTTGTACTTCTGTAGGGCGTTCTATGGTGTTTTCCCTTAAACTTACTAGTTTAGTTTCCCCCAGCGATTGAGTTTGCTTCAAACTATTCTGGAAACTATCCCGAGTATTCGCTTGCGTGTTTTGATTTTCTTTCAAAACCGCGACCGTAGTTTCTTATAAGTGCAATGACACGGTAGTGTTATCTAAGAGTTCGCTCACATTAGCCAGGCTGTTTTCTACATTTACTATATGTTGAGTCAAACTGCCAAATTTGTTATTCTGCTCCTCGAAACGAGCATCAATTTGTTGACTTAATTCCGTGTTCATTCTGATTTTGCGCGCTCAACTCGGACGCGATTTGCGTCCTTTGTTCATTTATTTGTTGACTTTGTGCACCCATTTTTGCACTGAGTATTTGAATCAGACCTAATAGTTCGGAAATTTTTCCTAGATTTTCCTGGGGCTGATCAGCAGTCTCGCCTACGTTTGCCAAGATGCTGTCACTTATTATAGACCTTAAAACTTCTTCGCTGTCGCTGTTAAACTCTCCATCAATACTATTTGAAGTCGTAGTTACTGGTGTGACCTATATGCTACGGATGTCGGAATGCGTTTCATGGGTATGTAAGGCCCCACTATTCCTTAAATTAATCTTAGGGCTTAGGGCTTCGTAAAAAAATATCGCTCACCTTCCATTAAATCATGTCAAACACAGCAATACATTAGTTACTCCTCTTTGGAATAATAGTTGGTATTATAACTTCTTCAAACAAAGAATCCCTAGCACCAATCAATTCCTCCTCTATGGAAATTTAAGGTAACATGGAACAGGACCATATTTTCAATTAAAAAATCAAATTACAATCAATCTCGATTTCATCAGGCCCCACATTTGGACAGCCGATTTCTCTCTGTAGTGGAGAGTAATAGGTGATGAAATAAAAAGCATTGTGAGGTAAGATGATGGTAGTGTGAAGACAAAACACTAGATTGAATGTACAACAAAATTAATTATTGTAATTTAATCATGTTATGGGCGCCTTTTGCAGATGAATAGATGAAGAGTATCACAATCAGTATCATTTTCAAGCGGAAATAAGTAATGTTAAGAACTCATGTTATACAACATCTTTAAAACTAACAGCCATTCATATGTATTATTCTGAACAACTAGTGCATCTCAACTGAGCACTCTACATACAAATAACACAAGACAATTAAAATATTCTACTAATTTAAATAAGACAAAGCAAACTATTTCTACACAGACAAATTATAAGATTACTCTAATTTATGATAAAACAAGTAAGATAAAATGAATAATGAGTGGGATGATAAGTGAGGAACAACTGTAAGGGAACTCCTTTAGGAAAATTCTGCTTTATTTTTATGCATGGTATTGAATATGAGGTTTTATACTAATACCCATTTAAATCGATGCAACACCGCTAGATGCATACTTCATCTTCCAGGAGGAGATAGCTGCACAACAAAAAACTACACTACTTGGCTGTCACTCATCCTCTCAGAGAAATTGTTCGACTGAAACAATCACTTATTCGATTAGTTGATTTTCCCTACAAATCAGTGGTTCGAAGTTAGAGTGTAGCTGACACTGGCCATGCCTGTGTGGTCCCCCTCTGCCCATTGTAACGTCTCATTATTTAACACGTGCGATTTGTATTTCAACACTCTTTAAGTTAGCATGCAAATCTATCATAAGAGTACACGCACGTTTATTTTGAAAATAAATATTATGATTGTCAAGGTTTCGCATGTAATATTGTTACATGAGAATTTTATTCTCTTAATTATACTTGATATTAAAGTACACGGAGCTGAAATTTTAATCTTCCATATCTGAATTGTTATAATTTTATTTGATTTATCAAGTTTTAAGCACCTTGTTAATTGTGTGCAAGTTGGCAAAATTTAGGCATGCCTTTTGAATTGTCACGGTATTGGAAACCGCCCTAAGTTAAGCCCTATGTACTCTGTGTTAGTTTGAATATTTTACAGTTGCCAGTAATGGATGGTAACGGAATGTTCCATACTCCATCTTGAATTAAGTGAGTAACAACGACAGCAGGCCAGTGAGTCCTTAGGTCTACGTTAATAGTATAAATTAAATGTTTTAAGGTTAATCAGACCAGAAGAAGTATATTGCAACTTCAGTGATAAGCCCACGGTACACGGTACTACCGTTAGAAAAGGGCTATGTGTAAAATAAGTGTGAGAAACTCTACATATATATAAGGTATGATCCTACTTTAATGTACAGTGACAGGTGCACGTGCTTCAGAGTGTCTAAGAAACTTTTAAAGTAAGCAGCATCGTTTCCCAACACTTTTCAGTGGTCACAAAGTGCCTGAGATTTAAAAAAGTATTTGATTACTCTACCGACATAAACTGTGCTAGCCAGGAGCATTTCAAATAAGGCAGTTATACAGGCACGTCATTTATTGTAACGGCCAAGTGTGAGAACATTAGTGACTTATTTTGAACTGAATTATGTTGACTGTACAAATATTTATTGCGTACGATCTTCAAAATGTCTAGATAATATATTTTTTTCTTGTTCACCTTCGTAGAATCTACTCACTTAATTGGCATTTGTAGCAGATATAATGAGAGATATCTTTAAGTACCTAGTCCAGCTGCTGCATGCATTTTTTTCTTCTTCCATTTTTTTACACTACCAAGGAATGGAATTTTTCATGCAATTGATTTATATGGTATTTTCCCACATTAAATCATTGCTTAAACATTAAAAGTTTTTCATTGCTTTAAATAAATACATAGTTGGTTCCTATGTCTTCCCTTGTGTTGTGTAGTGTTGTAGAGAAGCTGATTGTGAGCAGAGCTATCCAGGTAATATAAATTCTGTTGGTGTGGAATTTCAGCAACTTCGACGATGTGGTTTGCGGTATGCAAATTAGCTGTTAGTTAGCTAGTGCTGGATGTTAATTATATTACTATGAATTTGTCCCAGGTCGTTGCACATTAATTAAGCTGTTCTACCTGTATACATTACATTTTACTAGAAACCCAGGGCAGTGTTCGCCCGTTTTCTTACAGGGGCTAATACCCATATGTGGGACAGAAATAAACTCTCTCTCTCCCACTTTTCCCCCCACACAGTATTTATTACACCATGTATGCTGGAAAACAAAATTGTTTGTAACGAACGGAAGTGTGGTGTGTTAACATCGGCTACGAATACTGTGTTATCTTGAGCGGAGGGATGGTGTTTGCTGCGAATAAAGGGATTTGAGAAACTGGATTTAACACGCCGAATGCGACGCAGCTGGTTGCATTAATCGCTTGCTCTCTGTGGTCTGCTTCTCTCTATGGATTAATCGTTATTTTATTTGTTTATTTATTTATTTTCCTGACGCTTTACAAACGTACAGTTTAATGTTTAAAATTCGGAGACCGTAACTGTTTCGTAGCATTGTGCCACAATTCGTCAAGTGTGGTTTTTAAAGAAAACTAAATACTTATTTTCGATACAAATATTTGCGACGGTACCTATCAATTTAAAGGAAAAATAATTATTTTGTAGTTTATATTTGAAGCGACAATGAAACTTTTCTAGCAATATCAAAGCTCTGTTTGCTAGAGACTATTATGATCTAAACTATTAAAAATTTTTATAAACATTTTCCTTTCCCTTCTATAAAATGAACCTTTTGAATTGACTTTGGTGTTTTCCTGCTGCAAATAGAGTTATTTATTTAGAAGGAATCGTCATATATGTTTACATTACTGTCTCAACTATATCTACATAAAGTGTTGTATAGGCGACCCATATCTGTATCTACACTCATACATAGACTAATAAAGAAAGTATCTGATTTTTTTTTAGAGGGTTTAATGTTCTTACTGAGTTTCGTAGAGCATATCATATCGATGCTTTGCAAACCATTCACTAGCATTGTACGACATCCATGAACATAATGTATGTGTTTCTGGCCATTGGTTCGTAGTTTCTTCCTTTTGTAATATTTATGTGTGTAAGTTCACAAACTGTAATAATTTTTAATTTTGCAACTAAAGGCAATATTATTTTACACAGCCAGAATAAGCTTTGCTACTTTTTCACTTACATATAAGATGAACCCGATAGTTATTACAATTACATATTTTATTCTTGAGTTCAAATTCATGACCAGTAAAATAATCTATGTATTTTTATCAATAAGAATTATGTGCCTCGGATTATCTTTAAATAATTTCTTACTTTTATCAGCAATTTAAATTTTACGCATTGCTATGTACATTATTGGTTTGTATTGTAACAACAGATAATAGCGATTGTTGATTGAAAAATTCTATGCTCAAAAAGATAATGTGGAATTTTTTCCTGTGGAATATGATATAAGGCAGTTGGGCTGACCGACAAACCGCTGAGTAAATGAAGGTCTTAATTACCTACCAGCCTAAAGTCGTGCAGATTCATTATGGAAAAGATTTGTGCAAGGGTGCGGGTTTGTTTAGTACCACTGAAGTAAATAACTGATGGCCCAGGAACAGCGATTCTTATTGAATTGGAATCGCACTGGAATTAGCTTCAATAACTTCGCCATGGACATGATGTAAGCCAGTCCACCAAATTCGGAGGTAATCCCGAACCTGTGTATTTCACGATTTTCTTATATTAATCTGCATTTTTCTATGAACCTTTAATTTTTCATGCAAAGAAACCGTACTGATCTAAAATGTGCCGAACTGTGAAATTAAATGACATTACTTCAACTTGTATGATTTTTGGGAAGCAAGATGGGGAGTTTTAAATCTCACCCAGTGGCCATACAAACTATAATAGTGCTCTCCAGAGCATAGTTAATTACCACAAATTACTATCAAGAAAATTTTAAGCCTAAGAACAGTTTCCAAATATGAGTTATAAAAGTAGTACTAACTGGTAATCTTTTTGCCAAGTTTAAATAGTGGTTATTTCTTCTTCTTTTTTTCAATTTCATATCAAGGCCCCCTTTCATAAAATAATATCCATGATGTCCTCTAGTTCTTCCAGTAGTATGAAAGTTCAATATAACGGATCAGCACCTGAAGGGTAAATGGATAGTTGCATGTATTTAGCTGTCAATATTATGAAATGCTATGTGCTTGGTAATTGATGGTAATGCTAAACAAGTTTCATTATTGTGTTCTGTGTATCCAAAGTTTTGTTATTTTAAATGTGATTCCCTATACATCCTTGTCAGTGTCCTAATTATCTGTTAATTAAAATTATAATTTATGTTTGTCTTTAAAAATATTTTTTTTTATTATTTCTGGGTGAATATGAATATAATAGTTATGTTTTCGAATTTTAAGCCCTAAGTATTATGCACCCTACTATACTTGATTGCCACGGGACAAACAATACATCTGCCTGGTTGTCTATGTCAAGTCACCTACGTGCCAACTTTCCTTTCCAGTTGTTATTTTGGTACCTTCTTGTGACTCTTGCCTGCTCATATCTGGCCCTCCTGTTAATTATTTTCCCTCAGGTCTCTCCATGCTTCCACCATAATGTTATTGTATGTTTTGATGTGAAATATGTATTCTGCGTGTACATAACAAATAAGGGCTTACATAAACACAGTAATGCACGTTTTCCTACCGATATACACCTTAGTATCTTACAGAGTGTCATACACGTTACCTTACATATACGCCTAACAGAGTGGCGCACAGTGTGGTGGTACGAGAAAGAATACTTTTGAGGGATAGTTGTTATGACTGCATGGCCATGTGAGCCCTATTTTTGTGGAGTTCTTTAATGATGTCAACTAATTTCACACCTGTAGATATGCGGGAGGGAAGTGCAGAAAGTAAACCACGTCTAAGTGATGTAGACAACTGTGAAGTAGACGATGCGACAGGGAATTACGCAAACTTACAACATCGCGTGTCTAGTAGTATTACTGACGTCACTGCAGTGCAGCCAGAGGTAGGATCAACTATTCTCGATACAAGTAGAAGTATAAATGTAACAGGAATCACTAACACTGATGAAGTTATACAAATATTGAGACTATTACATGAGGTTTTTGCAAAACAAAACGAGGATTTCTCAAAATAATTTTCTAAAATGGAACAAAAACTCGCAGAACAAAAAGAAGATTTTTCAAAACAATTTTCAGAACAAAAAGAGGATTTTTCAAAAAAGTTTGCAGAACAAAATTAATGTTTCGCGCAAATTGATCGCCGTTTAAACGAGAATTTGGCCCAATTTGAAAATAAATTGCAACAGGGCTTAAGTGAATTGGAAGGTTACGTAAATACTTCGGTAAATAACCTAACATGTCAGCTTGCCGATACCCAGATTACCGTAAGGGGATTAGATTATATAATGGAAAATTTTGTTTCCATTCAGGCTAATAACAATGTTCAGACTGAAGGGTTACGTGAAAGTCTAGAGAGGTTAGAGATCGGGGTTGACGAGCGAATCACTCACACGTGAGAAGCCGTGGAAGAAAGCCTTTCAGCCGTTCAAAATTACGTACGTAATGTAGGGTTGCAATTAGAGACAGTGGAAAAAAGATTGACAACAGGCTTAGAATGTACACAAGCAAGCCTAGGTGATCAGTTGGTAGACCTACCATCTAGGGTAACCGAGGTAGAAAATAGGCCGTAAGCGATTACGCCTAGCTCCGAGCAACACGTTCTAGCGAAAGTTGACTTACAGCTGAACAACCTAGAAAAACATCTGAGTGGTAAATTTACTCGTACTGAAATTAAATTATGTGCCTCATGCCATGTTTTCATTTATTGCAACAAAGCCGTGAACTACAAAGTAAATTAAATGAACTGCAGGTTTATTTAAGAGTTAATGGTATGCGAAAAAATGTGTCACTTTCATCTAGCCGCCTCGGATTTAGCCACACAATCGGCCCGAACGATAGAAATTTCCCTTTATTGTGTAATAGGGAACCTGTCAGTTACACTGCATTAATAAACCCTATTGTCGTTGTACTTCATCATCCGGCAAAATAATGGGCGGAGGAAGTGCCAAAGTTTTCCGCCAACAGCAAAGAGAACTCGGTACTTTACATAAAGAGGTTGGAAGAGTACGCAAAATTATTTGGACATACTGATTAGGAAATGTTACTTAGCCTAATTTTAAATCTTAAGGCTACTGACTCTTTTTGGTGGGATATAGAGAAGGAGCACACCAAGAATTCCCACCAGTTCAAACAGAAATTTTTGTCACATTACTGGAACTCTAAAGTACAGGGAAATTAGAAGGCGAGGTTGCACCTCGAAAAATACGACCCAAAGCGAGATAAAACCTTAGAACAGCACATGAGCGAGATGTATGAGCGGACGAGGCATCAGAATGCGCCCATGGAAGACGGGGAGTTAGCCGAGGTCGTTCTAGCCCAAATGCCATTCCGCTACCAAGATAGCTGGTCAGATCGTCCCTTTACTGATTTTAATGATTTCAGACATCAAATTCTTAGGATTGGCCAATCCGAACGGCAAAAATTAACTAGCAATAGAGATTCGGACAGGCAAGTTATAGTTAGACCACCTCCACTATACCCAACACAACATGACAGAAATTTTAATCCGCACCACGCTAATCCAGGTAGTGGGAATCCTAGGGTAGGATATCTCAGTTATTGTGAAAACGCCGGTGAGGACCAGGCATTCGGAACGTACTAAGAGACAGAGGATAAAATGGGTTACTCGTCAGGTTCCAGGAGGGAAAAGCGATTTTCGCTGGGGTACCGGAGGGAGAAAAGTGAGAGGAGAGACATACGAAGTTCTAGGTCCCCAGCCTCAGCCTAACGCCTACCTGCACCATGACAGTACAGTGTACGCGTTACCATCGAATAACCACTCCGCAGCTCCAGGTCGGCCGAAGCCACGTCAAGGCGAAGGAAAAGGTAACCTTAAGGATGCAAACTCGTTTGATCACCCTGTTGGCATGCTACAAACTACTTTTTGTTTCTAATGCCAACCCTAACCATACTATTGTACCAAGGGAACCGTACGTATAGCCCCCTTGGCAATTTATACAGCCACCTAAAGTGTTGAACCAACATTTGGTGAGTAATCCAAATAACCAAGGTTATTTTAAACGAAATAAGGGACAGAACCCTAATGCTCAATCGTTTTCACCCCCCGGGAATAGTACATTAGGAAATGGAACGGCATATGCCTCTGCTCAACCAGCATTAAACGGAAACAGGTCGAGATCCCGACGTCAAACCAAGTTAAGCCCGTGGGAACATCTGTAGCATACAATACTTATTATAATAGTGCGAATAATTTTAGTTTCATCCATTTAGAAATTTTGAATCAAGAAGACGATGCCATTCCAATCTCAGCTTTATGTATGGACGAATCCGGGAGGGACTTCATATTGAGAGAAAGCGAAGAATGTTTGCCTTTGTCTAGAGCTTCCTTGTGCTCCGAGTTGAAATTAACTGTTTGTAGGATAAAGGTCCCTACACTACTGGATAGTGGGGCTGAAATCAGCTGTGTCAATAAGGAGGTAATTAAAGAGATAGAGCGTGTTGGTATCAATGTACCTATTCTTCCTGTACCACGCTTTAAAATTATAGGCGTTACCTCACGATCAAGTCCGGTCGTAACTCGTCAAACTGTATTGAGCGTTGATGGATTAGGCACAACTAAATTAGCTGATGCACTAATTGTAAAAGGCTTGGAGAATCCAAAATTCCTAGGAACGTATTTCTTAACAAAATATGGTTTGATTTTGAATTTCAGTGGTTGGCTGATTACTTCTGCCGATAACGAAACTAAAGTTCCAGTACCAGAATGTTGGCATACGTCAGATAGTATTGTAAATCTGATAAGAAGGGAAATGCCATTGTTTTGTCTGTCTGCAGCGAACCATAATGTTTATCCACCCATCTTAAATGAGGAGATGTCTAGTGCAGTTATGACATTCCTTAACATCGATAACCTACAACGCTAACAGTTGTATAATATGCTCAGTGAACATAAGGATTGCATGTCCGAAATCCCGGGCATAAATAATTTATATGAGGCTAATATCAAGGTGTTGGAAAACTTAATCTTTCACAAGAAATCGTACCCGATACCGGCTAAGTGTTTGTTGGAAGCTGAAGATTATTTGAATCTGATGTCAAACTGACAAGTAATCAAAAGAGAGGCAAGTCCTTTTGCTAGCCCTATGGTATGCATTAGGAAGAAGGACGGGAACTTATTATTGTGTTTGGATGCACGGAGCATTTAACCAGATTGCGGTAAAAGACATAGAAAGCCCTGTACAAATGCGAAATGTGTTAAGACTTTACCAAGGTGTAAAATACCTGACCTCACTGGATATCACAAACGCTTAATGGCAAGTGTCATTCTCCAAATCCTCTCAACAGTATACATGGTTTTTATTTAAAAATAATCAATATTTACTTTTAGTCATGCCTTTTTGAGTTATGCAACGCTGTTGCTGAATTCACTCGTTGTTTGGATTTAACGTAAGGAGAAGAGTGCAAGTCCTTTGCGAGAGTGTATGTACGCGAAATCTTGACAACCTCAATCACATTCGAGGAACATGTAAGAAACGCGCATGTTGTGCTACAAAATCTGTGAGCTGCTGGCATGACAATCAAAATGAGAAAATCATTATTCTGTAGGACCTAACTACCTTTCATTGGCCATGTTTTGTCTAGTGATGGAATCCGCAATGCACCCGATAAATTGCAAGCAATAACTCAATTTTCCATCCCGAAAAATGAAAAACATTTGAGAGCATTTCTTGGCGTAATGGGGTTTTACCGGATATATTCCGACAAAATTTCGAAGATTTCTGTACCGCTATTTACACTTCTCAAGAAAAATGTAGAGTAGAAATGGGATAAGGAGCATCAGAATGCTTGTGACGACCTGAGAAGAATTTTCCGGGCAGAAAATGAAATTTACCACCTTGTCCAAGGACGCGAGTTTTTGTTGTATAGAGATGCTTCCGCCTACGCTCTAGGTGTGAAACTGGCTAAGTTTGATGACCAGGGTAAAGAAAAAGTCGTAGCCATGGCAAGTCGAACATTATCCACTGCACAGAGAAATTATACGGTGACAGAAAGAGAAGCTTTGGCAATCATCTGGTCTCCACAAAAATTTAGAGATATATTATCAGGTGAGAAAATTAAGTTATTAACAGACTACCAGGCACTCACTTGCCTGTAAACAGGAAGGGCGTTTGGCGATCGACTCACCCGTTGGCTATTATATTTGCAAGAATATGACATCGAAATTCACTACATTCATGGGACTGAGAATACCACTGCTGACTACCTTAGCAAGATTCCAGATGCCGATACTGATTTAATACCGCCTCCCAAGTAGTTGAAAGAATTTGTGGTAGCAAATATCGGTACCTCTACACTTAAGTCTTGTCCTCGTCTTAAGGAGTTGTTATTTTTGCTATCTGAGTTACAATTAAAGGATGAATATTGCCAGAAAATACATCACAAACTGGATAAATTACCAGAGGACATACCTTTTCATCGATATTTCTGGGTGTCGAAAGATAAAGTTTTGTTCTATCGGAGTGAGAGACAAATTAGTTGTGATCAGGTATGGAAGCCAGTTATCCCTACTGATGTTAATTTTCCTGTAACCGTTGAAGTGCATAAAACGCTGAGTCATGTAGGGGCTAAGAAGTTGTATGCAAGCCTACGACGTATTATGTACTGGCCAGGAATGTTGGAAACTATAAAAGCAATGACACGTTCGTGTGACTTGTGCCAGAAAGCCAAGCATTCGACAGAAAATTTGCAAGGTGTGTCACAGGCTATTTTACCACAGAAGCCGCTTGATTTGGTATCTGTTGACCTTTTCGGACCATTGCCTTAATCACAAGCCAGGGTGAAATATATTTTTGTAGTGTTGGATCTATTTTCCAAGTATGTAAAGCTGTACCCCATCGTTCAAGCCAACACCGCCACGCTCCTACAGAAATAAAAACTTTTGTGGAAGTAGGAGGTAAACCAGCTTGTATACTATCTGGCCACTGCAGCCAATTCACTAGCTTAGCTTGGCAGAAGGGACTGAGGAAGCTTAATATCGTACGTACTGCCAGTTAAATCCGACATCCGCAGAGCAATCCCGTGGAAAGATACACGAAGACCCTTGGTACAATGTTACGAGTGCATTGCCACGATTTTCAACAAGACTGCCGCGACAAAATTCCCATCATCGAATTAATTATGAACTGCACCGCACATGTAGCTACAGGTGTATCTCCCCACGAGTCACTAACAGGACGAACCTAGGATTGCGTGATAAAAGAGCTGAAGGAGCTGCCGAAACTTGAAGCCGCTACTGTAAGTAATGGCCCGTGCAAGATAAGGGAAGAATTGATCGATTTAGTGAGAAGAATATTATATCTATCAGCTGAGTGTCGTCGCAAGCATTGTAAACTAAGCAAGCGAAATAGATTTGAGATCAACAATTTGGTATTATGCAAAATGAATCCAGTGAGTAATTATTGGGCAGGAGTGACGAGAAAATTATCCTTATTATTCAATGGCCCTTACCGAATAACTAAAATAATACATGAAAATTGCTATGAATTGTCGGATCAGCAAGGCAATTCTGTTGAACGAGCAAATATTACTCGATTAAAGCCTTACTCAACCTCTAGTGCGAACATATGAGAAACGCAGCTGGTGTAATAATGTGTTCACCAAGTTGTACAGAGCAAAATAGTGAGTAGTTTTACGAAGTATGTCAATAAGTAATGCTGAATTATCTGTAATTGATACATGATAGTTGAGCCTGCCCAGAGCATAAAATGGAGCCTTGAGTGAAAACGGCCTATGCATTTATTTCCATGCTCTCGTCTATGTCATGTATATGTGTTTTGAATGGTTTATATATTGTGTTATTTATGTATTGAGCCATTTGTCACGTTTGTTCTAGGCCCTGAGGAATTTAAGAAACCTATTAAATGCAATGCCGTGATACGATTACATCGCTGCCACTGTCATGAAGTATTTTAAAGAAACTAGTCGCTTATACTGTTGTTACGTGCTGTTGCTGTATATGTAAACATGCATTATTGGATATGTATATCTAAACGTAAGGTTTAAGAAATGAAATCACAGAAGAGTATCGTCTAAAAATGTTTACCACTGAGCGCATTATATTACGTCACGAGAGGCTTAAGCACTACGCCCGTAATAATGAAAATAAAAGGGGATGACACACGTAAAAGCACATTAACGAAGTTTGCGTTTGGATAAGCCAGTACTCACCATTCATTGATTTAAAATCCCAACTGGAACTGTAATAAAGGGGATTCATTTTAGCCATTCATTTGGCACATGATGACAGATGTTTTCACACGCTGGTTATTCTTGTCAGGTCAATCACAAAGTAGTGTGCTGCCCGTTTCTTGTATGTATAATTTTGTTAGTGTAATTGTTTAAATTATTCATTTATTGATATTTGTCACTGAATTTCTGCTTGTATGTATATAGTGTCTTTGAAAGTGTATTCTTGATTGGTATGCCTAAGTCATGTACATAAACTAAATTAAAGTTTTTGATTTATTGCAAAGTGCATTGTTAGAAATGTCACATGTTGCTAAGAGGTTTCCTAGAGTCGTAAGGACGATGGGGAATATGTTTCCCTCAAACCTACTCCAACTTCTATAGACTTTTGCTAGGGTCTTCAAGTAAGTTAAGCTTTTGATGTGTGGGTTAGACCAGCAACATGGTTTAAATATTTTCATACGCCCCTGGTTAACCACTGTCTTTGCTTGACATTGAGATACTAGAACTGAAGTATTAGGCTCATATGCCCATAAGAAAAAGTGCTATGTGACGTTCGAACATTACAATCCAGCTGAACCAACTGTACATGAACACTGAAATAAAACACAAGATGAAAAGTTGCAGTGTAAAGTGATTCGAATCCATTATGCAGAGAACGTTTCGCCCCCAAAAGAAAACAGTGTGTGCAGTTGTACAGTGTAATAATGACGCTTACCTGTGTTCACGTATATCACACGACTGTACGAGGTAACGTTTTGCGAAGACTGAACGGCCCGCATCGCACTTCGCCGCTTCACCCACTTCCAGTCATGTTTAAACTGTTCGCCGTATTTCAATCAGTCACCTTTGGTACGCCGCCGTGCACGGTGACTTCTAGGAGAATCATCGCCCTATCAGCGCGGGGATATTTCCCGAGTACTTTGGAAACAGTAACTATATTGTGAACAGTTTCTTCTGATTGGTTCGTAGTATTTTAGTAAGGAGACAATATTACCATATTTTTTTTTTAACTTCAAGGACTTATCTAAATGATAATACTTGTATATTGTTAAAATGCTAATTTATGATTATTGAATGCTAAAAATGATTATAATATATGTCTTTTAACTTGTTATACGTATACCGGGAATTTAAAATGTTGTCGTTTTTTTTTTTTTCATTTAATACAATTTTATTTTCTCGTGTGTGGTACACCTCTGTAAACATTAGTTTTTTATTTGTACTATAACGTTGACACGTACACACAAGAATTTTTCACTTTAATGCTCGGTACTGATCTGTATTCATTGACAAACCATATTTCCATTTATGTTCCGTAATTCTGGTTGTCAATGAATAGGAGGAGACATCTGTAAGTCTAGACCTCACAGATATTTGTTTTTACTGGGCCAAATGTTTATTATTATTGTATTTGATAAGTAAATATTACATACAAAATATTTATATGAGTTAGTTTACAAACTGTCATAATAACTATTTGTTTTGCAACTAAAGGAAACATTATTTTACATAGTCAAAATAAGCTTTGCTACTTTTTCACGTACATATAAGATGAACCCGATAGTTATTACAATTACATATTTTATTCTTGAGTTCAAATTCATGACCAGTAAAATAATCTATGTATTTTTATCAATAAGAATTATGTGCCTCGGATTATCTTTAAATAATTTCTTACTTTTAGCAGCAATTTAAATTTTACGCATTGCTATGTACATTATTGGTTTGTATTGTAACAACAGATAATAGCGATTGTTGATTGAAAAATTCTATGCTCAAAAAGATAATGTGGAATTTTTTCCTGTGGAATATGATATAAGGCAGTTCGGCTGACCGACAAACCGCTGAGTAAATGAAGGTCTTAATTACCTACCAGCCTAAAGTCGTGCAGATTCATTATGGAAAAGATTTGTGCAAGGGTGCGGGTTTGTTTAGTACCACTGAAGTAAATAACTGATGGCCCAGGAACAGCGATTCTTATTGAATTGGAATCGCACTGGAATTAGCTTCAATAACTTCGCCATGGACATGATGTAAGCCAGTCCACCAAATTCGGAGGTAATCCCGAACCTGTGTATTTCACGATTTTCTTATATTAATCTGCATTTTTCTATGAACCTTTAATTTTTCATGCAAAGAAACCGTACTGATCTAAAATGTGCCGAACTGTGAAATTAAATGACATTACTTCAACTTGTATGATTTTTGGGAAGCAAGATGGGGAGTTTTAAATCTCACCCAGTGGCCATACAAACTATAATAGTGCTCTCCAGAGCATAGTTAATTACCACAAATTACTATCAAGAAAATTTTAAGCCTAAGAACAGTTTCCAAATATGAGTTATAAAAGTAGTACCAACTGGTAATCTTTTTGCCAAGTTTAAATAGTGGTTATTTCTTCTTCTTTTTTTCAATTTCATATCAAGGCCCCCTTTCATAAAATAATATCCATGATGTCCTCTAGTTCTTCCAGTAGTATGAAAGTTCAATATAACGGATCAGCACCTGAAGGGTAAATGGATAGTTGCATGTATTTAGCTGTCAATATTATGAAATGCTATGTGCTTGGTAATTGATGGTAATGCTAAACAAGTTTCATTATTGTGTTCTGTGTATCCAAAGTTTTGTTATTTTAAATGTGATTCCCTATACATCCTTGTCAGTGTCCTAATTATCTGTTAATTAAAATTATAATTTATGTTTGTCTTTAAAAATATTTTTTTATATTATTTCTGGGGGAATATGAATATAATAGTTATGTTTTCTGGCCCTCCTGTAAATTATTTTCCCTCAGGTATCTCCATGCTTGCACCATAGTATTATTGTATGTTTTGATGTAAGAAAGGCATTCTGTGTTCATACAAAGGAAATGAGGGTTAATGGTAAGTGTATTGCCTGGCATAATTAAACATAGTAATGTACGTTTTCCTACCGATTTACTCCTTACTATCTTACAGAGTGTCATGCAGGGTACTTTATATGTACACCTAACATGTAATCTGTTATGCTGTTTTACAATATATTTTTCCTTACATTTTATATCTGACAGTTTATTCTGCTCACTGCAACTATTACTTCGTTGTAAGCAACATGTGGCTGTCATGTCTCAGTCGATTGCTCTGTTTCCCTTGCCCGCTCTGGCATGGTATGTTTTCTCTTTGGCAATTTTATAATTGATACACGTTATAATTACACATTCATTGTCTGCGGTTTTTTTGTGTAACTTGAATATGTTTAATATTAAATTTTTTGCTATCCTGATAAATAACTTTTGATACTTTTTTTTTAGTTACGAGTATTAGCACTTATATTTCGCTGTCAAGAACTTAAGAAGTATGAGCGAGTAATATACTTATCTTCCTTTTGGGACCCTTCTGCTTCACTGAAAGATTTATTAATCCAGCGGTCTGTACAATTGATCGCGAGAGTCTGTTTAAGATTAAAACTTATGCGAGTGTTAGCAGGAGGAGGGGCGATGGTAGCATATGAAGTATTATTCTTTACATGGGTCGATTAAAAAAAATTGGCTGAATTCTATAAGGCGAACGAATGAACTGGGAAATATTCTTGAGGAATGTTTCGCAACTGGTTAGTTGGCCTGGTCATTCGTATTAGTCGACATTCCGAGATTGGTTGTCATTGAATGCTTGTATAGAGGGGTTGTATGACGGGTTCGTCTTGACCATTGTTCAAGCCTTTTTTTGAGAAATTTTTATTGACAAGAGCCACTCTTGGATAAGATTACATTTGCGGGGGGGGGGGGGGATCAGTTGAATGTATAGTGATATGCGTAAATGATGATGGTGACTGAGTTATGGTAAGTAAATGGCGAGGGACGTATAGCGACGAGAGGTGTGTTGTCTGTGGAGGGCGAAGGGGGAGGGGGTATATTTTCTACATAAAGTTAATAGTTCGTTTTGAGGGTAGTAAGATTGATAGGCTATATAGCCATTGAAATATAACAATCAGGGTTAAGACGTCTGCTGACTGTCGTACCAGGGAGTGGCTGTGCTATACCATCTTAACGAGAATCGAATTTCTAGAATCGCATACATCAAATGTGGTTTTATCGTATTAGGTATTATTTTTTTACTCGATGATTTTTTATATTTTTGTAATTTTTCGGGAAGTTTTCTTGATTTTCCGAGTTCAAGGTCATTTGGGTGACGCCAACATTCAACATGGTGGTCTAAGTCAGTAACGTATAACGTTCATCAATTTTTGCTAGTGTTTCTTTGATTTTTTACGAAATTTTTCCAATTTTTATATTTCTAGGTCAATGGGATCAAGGTTACAATCGACAACATTCAACTTGGGGGTCAGAGTCAATTATGTAATACGGTCGTCGATTTTTAAGAATTTTTTTCGAATTTTTGCGATTTTTATAAATTATTTGATTTCAAGGTCATTGGAGTTAATATCAAACCCATTGGAATTCAACCTGGTGGTTGGTGTCAGTGATGTAATATGTTGCTAACCTTTTATTAGTTTCTTTCTTTTTGAAATGTTTCTCTATTTTTCGCATTCAAGGTCATATGGGCCAAAGGTCCAGTTTACCAACATCCCACATAGGTGTTGAAGTCAGTGATGTAATATGTTCCTAAACTGTTATGTATTTCCTTAGGTTTTTTCCGATTTTACTCAATTTTTTTAAATATTTGGTTGTTGGATGGGGGCGGAGAAGTGGCGAAATGGGTGTATTAGAGTGAGCGTGAGTTTTTGTTATAGTTTCCTCGATTTGGGGTAAGTTTGAGGTAAATGTTGTATGTTCCCTGAATTAAAAAAAAAAAATTATATTTTTTGCGATATTTGTCAATTTTTTATATGTAAAAAAAGAGGATGATATGGGGTTTGTTGGAGTTATCGAGGGTTAGGATTGGGTAACATTATATATTCCTCAAGTTTTAGGAAAATTTTTTTACACATTTAGCGATTTTTCTCAACTTCTTCCTGATATTGAAGTGTTTGTATGAGTGTTATATTAACATTATAAGTTTCTTGACTTTTCAGAATTTTTTTGTAGATTTTGGCGATTTTTTTATGTTCTGACTTTGCGGGGGGAAGGGGTTTAAGGGGATGGTGGAGAGCGATTCGGAAAGGGGTGGAAAGCGATTCGGAAAGGGGTGGTCGGAGGTAGCGGGGTGTGAAAGTGGTAAGTGCAGGATATGTTCGGGGAAGGGGAGAGGGCCAGGTCCTCTGATCTTACCCTGTCAGCTTGACCCAACTCGGAGTCTCGAATTTTTCTCTCCTGCTCAGAGGATTAAGTGGTTCATTCCGCTAAGAGCCTTGATTCCTTTTGCTCGACTGAAGATTTTTCGGCCCTAGCTTTGAGCAGTTTCAAATCCGCTTTCCTCATTATTTCGTTTTTTTTTTTTTTTTTTTTTTTTTTGGCGTAAAATGAGATTTTTAAGCAAAATATTAATTTCGGAAGTGATTTTTGGAGTGAAACAGGTAATTTGGTCGATAACATGGCCACTGATCACGCCCGTGACATCATGGCAGACAACTCCGAACTTAAATTCCTGATCGTTGTCCCAAAACGAAGATAAGGATACTACTTAAGTGGCTCCTTAAGTAATGATTTAGTGTGTGAGTCGGTTATTTTTATTTATTTATATTCTATTTTTGGAGCTGTTACTAAATTCATATTAATATTATTCGTGTATTTAGATCATGCTATATTTATATTGTAATATGACTGCGTGTATGAGGTTATTATGCGGTGCTATTAGGCTGTGTTTTATTATAGGGTCTTACACATGACTAATTTTATATCGTAACTGTTTGTCGCACTTGCGTGAAGGTGATTTATGTATAACTCTGATTCAGGCTAAGCTTTGTAACTTTTCTTTTTATTGGTTGAATTTTGTCAACCCCATGGTAGTAAATGGACGACTGTACCTGATTTGGTTCATGCTTATCTATTTCTGGCAATCTTGTTTGATATTGCTCCAGCTCTGTGAGTTAATTCCGGCTGCAATTAATTTGTCAACTGCATGCGCTAGTAAATTTTCCCATCGCATGTCCATGGCTTCGCAGCGAGGGGAATTGGGTTAACTTTTGTTCATGTAGTGTGGCGATGGTAGAGAATGACAGGCCTGTCCCTGAGGTAGGACAGCAAGCTACAGTGGATCTCTCTCTCTCTCTCATCTCGCCTGTGTTATCTCCGAGGGCAAGAACAGTACTGTATTACTTACGTCCGGGGCGACCGCTTGCCACATTATAGCCGTTTATAGTTAACTCCTTTGTCATTTGCAAGCGAAGCTTGAACACACTACCATTACTTATGTGTTTCACTTTTTTTTTCAGACATATTATTAATTGACATTTCATCGTCCCTTGTGTGCCCATGTATGACCACAAACCAATAAAATAATAACTTCATCAACAGAAAGATGCTTTCGCACCTTGGTACAATGAACTTATAAAAAGAGCCACTATCAATACAATAAAATGTAGCACAAAATAATAAAGAAACATACCAAATGACTCTGCAACAAGAACAACAAATAGAAATGGATACGACATTAAACAAGTAATATTGCTGGGTGATCGTACATGGCACAAAGAAAGAAAGAAATATATTATAGGAGACATTCTTGTATCTTCAATAAAATATATAAGCCCAGAGGGGAAACTAATTTATTAGTAAATAAAAGAAACATGTTGTTATGGTTGTGTGTTGCTCATTTATTTTAAATGTATTAATAATGTACGTTTTTTCGAGAACAGAAGCAAGTAAATACTTCCATAACAATAGGAAAGAAACTTCGCAAAGACAACAAATTAATTTAATAACTGCAATATTTGATAGAACACAAATATTCTTGAAAATTGGCGGCAAAATGGATAGAACAATAATAATATCCAGAAATAAAATCATTTATGTTAACCACGGAACTTCAAAATATTTTTTTATAATTTTTTTTTAAGATTTCTGGAATGCACACCTAATATTTAAAAACTGGTATTAAAACAAAGTATGTTATCCCTTCAAATAACATTACAAAGTTATGTTTTTAAATTTCATATAATTCTTACGAATAAATCACACCACCATTTAAATAATGATGTTCATATTCACAGTAAAAGTTAATTTAAGTAAAAAAAATTAAATTCTGATATTTCGTAAAGAAGTATGAAACCCTCCGCTGTGACTTAGATGATTGCACAAATCGTATTGAGTTCACAGGAACGGGCAGGAAGGGATTTACAAACCAATCTTGGCCAGTTGCCCCCAGCAAGGAAGAAGCAGGAAATGCAAAAAGAGACGGCTTATGCCATAAAATGGAGAAATTCATCGCATTAAATGCAGAAAAGGATAGGCTGAGATGTGCAGCAAAATATTTAACCCAACATGTGCGGAATCGTTTGAAACACACATGTATTCTCAATAAAACAAATTAATTTACAAACGAAATTAATAAGTGAAATAAAGGTGACTGTTGCACTATAAGAAACGAAGATAAAATTGAAACGGTACTCACCAGAGAGGGGAAACAGAAAATATCCAAATTAACATCTACATCTTGAACAGAAAAATAAATAAAATAATATAACACAACCAAAAAAAAAACTACGTTCAGTGGCCACTACATATTACGTGATGGCTTTCAAAAACAAAACATTAAGGGCACTCAAAGTGCCAAACAATACCATAACGGCACGTCGCTCGCACGTCATGATGGCAGCACAACAAGGATAATATTGTTCGAGAAATGCTACGTGAAAGATGCAGAAGTACCAAACAAAAGACAATCGGAAGGTTAAACAATCGCCGATCGATGTCGTGGGCAGTTCACAAGAGGCGAATTGCGCTCAAGCGCACAGAGAAGGAGGCCACGTGAACAGAAACACATTTTGTATGTGAAATCATGCGCCAAGAGGCAAGGATACGCCGAGAAAATTGGCAAGGAATTCAGCTGCAGGGAAGTGAGTGGAAGCTGTAGCTTCAGAAGGCGACTGAAAGAATTCGCGACACAGCATTGCACATACGGTTGGTAGAGAAACAATATCTCATGAAACACGGATCTGGACGCAAGACGGTATCCTAAACGTAACTTTCAAAGTACAGACCAAAAAATGAATTGAAATCAAATTTACGAGAAAAATACATACACGATAAAATATTTATAAAATTGATAAATAAACTGTAATAAGTAATTAACGCATTACAAACACTTCGATAAATAAACAAATAAAATATTTACCATAAGTTATATTATAACACCAGCCAAATATACATTATTATATAAATTAATGTATCACATATATTCAAATGGATAATGAAAGCATCAATCTTAACATTAATTTAATACCAAAGATAGTAAAACTTTTAAATAATAATCTCTGTAGTTTTTGCTAAATTAAATACTCAAAATTAGGTTTCAAAAATATAAAAAAATAGTATACTAGTAGTGACACAAAAGCAAAAGAGTCGTGATGTATTTTAAAACGCCACATTTGCTAGTAAATTATAGCTACCAATTTTAAGGTTTCTCCCTTCTCTCCCATAAAACAGTTCATTTCACTGCCTACAGGTGTTTTTCGATTTTCAAAACTCTATTATAGTTGAGACTGTTCAATACTTCATGCTTTACATTGTCAATAAAGGAAAATGTTATTTTTTTTATTTATTTTTTATTTTTATGTACTGTATTAGATCTCGGCTTGCAAAATTTTACATAACAGTGAATTTACATAGACCTCTTACTAAGAATTTTATGGGTTATTTTTCCATTATATAGTACATTCGTTAGACTTAAAATGGTTCCTAATTAATATCTTCTTTCTATGCCGTAAAACAGATCGAGGAAATTAAATACGTATCTACTGAACTAATGAAGTGTTACATCGGAAAACTTATACTTCTCAATTATTTGCCTGATTCTGAACCCGAAAAAATTGGCATCAGAAGATACACTGTATACAAACATCGACCATGGTGGGTTCTTCTAATTCAAGGAAGGCAAACAGTTGAAGTATTGATAGAAAATTAAGGCTCACGCCTACCGGGCGCTGGGAATGCGTTGCATTGTTTGGAATACTCGTTTTACTACGAAACTATTAAAGTCTGTTCACGATAAAGTGAGCACTTTTGAAATCAACTTTATAAAAATGTCACTGCTCCTACCTGTATATATTTTAACGGGCGCACTAAGTGACATGCACCCAGTAAAGTTGGTAACGATGGAGGGGAAAGTAGTTCCAATTCTTAACATCGAATAAAAATGGTTAGGTTACAATTTGTGATAGCTTAAATTATTTCTATCACTTTCTGTATTTTTTTCAATTATCTAAGAGTAGAAATTTGCATATTTTTAAAATACTTACTTTTCTAATAATTTTACAGTTGCATTTGACCGACGCATGAAGAAAGCTATGAGGCCAATGGCAATGATAGTTTTACATAAGGCGGAAGAACACACAACGTGAATACAAATACATCTTAAGCAGGGTTTTCATAAGTGCTCATTTTACTGCGGACAGCCTATTAACGTGCGACCAATGTACTACGCTGCGAAAAAAAAAAAACCCTTCAGACGAGGGCTTTTGAGTGCTTTTAAGACGTCACGCACATTAGAAACACATTTTCTGTTTACTCTAAAATGGCTAAAAACTGCTTTTTCTAAGTAAAACGGTGTTTCAAAGACCCTGCATTAATCCTTCCTACACGCTTCCACCAATGAAATAATTGGGTTGCCGCTGGAATCCGCATAGGTACACGCAGGGCGACGAGAACACAGCTCGCCATTTAAGAAGTTTGGCGCTTAGTGGTGACGGTGCACTTGATGTGCGTGGCAGTGTCGTCCTTATCTCCCCGGCACCTCTCGGCCTCGGACACAGAAAATAGTTCTAGCTAGGCAGGAGACAAATTGTAAACCTTTCCAGTTTTGTAACTTATCCTTTATTTGAGCCTATAGAACCGTTCGCCAGTTTTATGCCGTACTGCAGTGTTTCTCAAAGTGTGGGGCAGGACCTCATGGGAGACGGGGTGACGCGGAGGGATTGCGGAATATTGTCCTGGGAGGGGGGGGGGAGAATAACTATCAGAAAATAGAAAAGTATATAGAAAACCTTTGATGAGGTTATGTTATTATTATGAAGTCTTTCACAGCAGTACTCACAGTTTAACACGACGCTATAAACAATAACTGTGTCACTAATCGCGACTGCTTTTACTATTCTCGTGTTAGAAACATGATTGAAAGAAAGCTTCAACAACTCCGAAAATCACTATACCATTTTTGACCAGAATCTGGCCACATCCAGCGCATTCTCCGACGCTCGAAGCAGATTGTCTTCTGTGTAATGAAGCTTGACACAGTCGACATTGAAACATGCGTCCGACATTCTGGACTTCTTTCTTCTTCCAGAAGCGTCATTATCATGACTGCTAATATCATACTAACCAGAAAGCAATGAAGAAACTGAAACCGTTCACGCAAAAAGTTTTTTTTTTTTTTATAAGCTTTTATTGGCAGTTATGAAGTCTTTAAAATCGTTCTAGGTTTCAAGTGTGATAAAAAACTTAGGTGAAGGGGGGGGGGGGGGGGGGTTTCTCATACTGCATCACAATTTGACAAACTTTTTTTCTCAAAATCAGGGCCACTCATAACACGGAACTTTTGGAAGTTCCATTGTGTATGCAATTGAATTCACTTGAAAAGCACTTAAATATTGTTTTATTTATGTCAATAAATTGGTCAATTGTAAGATTTATATGTGTCGATTTTAAACACTTTGTTTTTGCTCTATTTACCTTTCATTCTAAATGCAAAATATATATATATCGGATGTTTTGTCAAATGTGAGATTCGAGTGTCTCATTTTGCTACACACAATCTTTTTCTTCTTACTTAAATACTGTTTCATATAATATATGTTCATACATATTGTATGGTTATCTTAAGTGTTTTAACACCACAATTTCAAGTAAAAAACACTAAATAGTGTCTACAAAAACATAAGTTCAATTAAATGTCATATTTACCATGCTTTTTGTTTCTGAAATTTAGGTTTCAATAAGGTGGGAGGGAGAGAGAGATTATTAGCAATTGTCAAAGGGGACATGGCTATAAAAAGTTTGAAAACGACTGTGATAGTATTTTATGTAAGCGACTGCTAAGCCTGCATTGCACTGTTGTCTATAAAGTGCTGCAAAATTCTAAATGATGCAATTTGAGCTCCAGGGGATAAGTTTTAATGTTGGGAAAACCTGTAAATACGGCGAGTTAGTACGTTGACCATATTATATTTAACAGACTCATATATTCATGATTTCCGAATAGACTTAATTGATTTTTCTACGTTTTAATAATATGTAATACATTTCAGTATATGTAAAATTAGCGAAATGATGTCGACGCTATTTTTGAAAAGTTTAATTTTGTAGTACAATGTACCGAACTTGATTTGAAGTGACGGAAATGCCATTGATCTTGAACACCGCGTTTATTCTAGAGGAGCAATGCTGTGAAAATTTAAGACTTTAATTAAATGCTATTAATAATATAAAAATTCGTACTTGTAAAAGCACCAGCTGAATAAAATAAGTTCAGTTCCATATCTTCAGTTTCTAAAAAATTCCGCGAAATTAAATCTTACATATAGAGTATCATAGCGCAATTCATAACACTCCCAAGCTAAACAGGGGAGGGGACTTTCAGCAACGCAGGGGTCGGCTAATATTTCGTCTGCTGCGTCGTCGAGAGAACAGATTTTTCTTATATTGTTGCCAGCCTTAAAAATTTTATAGTGTATTGTATACAATTTTATTAGGAGAAGGAACTTATTTTAAAGGTTTATTTCGAAAGTTCTTACGCAACTGTAATAGCACTACAGATTAATAAAACTGACTAATGAATTAACAGATAAAATATCACGCTATCGTTAGACCAAACCAAAAATGTAGATCGGGATGCATCTAAAATACGCATTTAACGAGGGTAGGTTAAATTAGACTGACTTTACGGTCACGTAGGTTCATGGTAATTGAGAACCTGCAATGTAGAACATTTTCTGGTAAACTTCCTAACCTGTGATAAAAGTTTTTAACCTATTGTTGTGGTGCCTAACAAGGAGTACGTCCTATCTATATTCTTGCATAACCACTACGCTCACCCTGGCTTAAGGCCCCCAAATATGTACCAGGATGAACTATATTAACTCTTATAAATCACGACCACCAATTACTTTATCAATACTAACTTTATTACGATATCAATAGTATTCTCAATTACAATTTACACTGATACAATAAATATTACTTTACTTGTACCTTTCTGCCCTAATTTATATTACTTGTACCTTTCTGCCCTAATTTGTATTCAGTTCCCCTCGACTTTCTTACTTTTCGTTAACGGTAATTTACGTTTAAATCTTATCTGATTCAACAGTTACTTTATATGTATATTTGCCGCTCTTCCCGACTCGTATCGCACCATGCTCGCCCTTGAACTCTACTCTAAATTACCAACCACTGACAGCCTCCGTCGGCTCGTGTAGTGGAGATGTGGTGAAGAAGGACGGATTGTCCAAGCCTGGTTTCGACCCAGCTCCTGGATCACCTTGACACTGGCTCCTCCCCACACTGCTCCTGCCTCGGCAGCCTCGCTGATCGGGGACCACTCCAGCCTCGCTGGACGATCAACCTCCGACACGCACCAGGTTACCAATCTCTCGAGAGGAGGGGGGGGGGGGGGTGGGTGTCGGCCGTATTAACGTCCGTGGCCTGCCGGTCAGCTCCTCGTCAGCGTCTACCCCGCTGTCCCCTGGTCTTTCTCTCTCTCCTGCGGGACGTCGCCCTCGGCCACGGGCAGGCGTCAACCTCGTGGACCTCCTTTCACTTGTGCCCCGCAACACTATACACTGTATGGTAACATTACCACACATCAATCTGCAGATGTAGGAATGTTTAGCATCGCTACTATACAAAGTTGGGAACCTCCTTATACATTTGACTGTTTTCTGAGAAAATGTAGGAACGCTACAATGAATGTATAGGGGAAAACAATACCATTCCTGCATTTTCACTAAGCGTATACACTGGTATGGTAGATTTCCGAATAATTTCTTAGAGCGTATGCATTTTTAGAGCGAATGTACAGACACCGATAAGTATTAGTATCACACCCATAAGTTATTGGGGACTCAAACTCAGAACTCCTCGCGCAAAAAGTCGGCTTGAAGATCACTACATGGCAATGGTCGGTTGTTACCTTGCCAGCAAACGAAATTGTTCACAACAAAAGAGAAGTAGGATAAGTTCAGCATTCCTTCTTTTTTCCCCACTCGGATCTCAGCATGCGTGACTAGAATGCGAGAAAAAGTCTCGTACAAATAACCTATAACTCACAGACGTCACCCGCGCACAAAGGGGAAAAATAGCGAGCCCGAAGAGCCTGCTGGAAATGTACACAGTAGAACATGGTCTCTAATTCAGCGTGTTCTTTAATCCTGCGAATCCGCCGAGGATCAGAGGCAAAAATACCATATTGCGTGCAAACTGTTACAGTCACGTTAAAATGGCTCGCGAGGGATTCACGTTTCATAAAGTGAGGACGGAAATTTTACATTACACAAAAGAAAGGCGCGCGCACAGCAACGCGTCCGGTGAAATGGCCAGCCTCGAGAGAAATCTGATAGCCGCGCGGCAAAATAAAACCAGTTTCCAGAGATATATTCCTATGTCGGATTTTTTACCAACGCGCGGTGTGAAAACTGTGACTAAGTTCGTAAGTTCGCGAAAATATTTTTCCGAACATGCAATGTACGCATGTCATTCAGGAAAGAAAACTAGGTGTTAATTTGTTCCTGAACAAGCACCTATCGACGTGTTCATCCGAGTCGTGAAGGAAGTGTCAAACTAGTCGAATGAAGATACTATCGATCCGTGCATTTTAAGCTGCGTCGTTTGGAAACCGCACACATTTCCAAATAAACGAAAATATTGATAACTCTACGATTGTAATATTAGAGCGGGTTAGTACTGAAAAGCGACGGATTGCAATGGTGGGGGAAACGGCATAGCCCAGAGGGTGGTGTCCGTAAACGCAACTCCAAGAGTAGATTAAAGCAGCATTGTATAAATCTGAGCAAATCTGTGATAAAAGTGGTTATGTAAATTACATAAAGTAAATAGTATGCTGTGCTTACAAATATTTCCTGATTGAGCAACCAATTCCTATTACAAAAAAATATATAATTTATTGATTTGTTTATGAAGAAAAACGACATGCACAATAATCTGCACTTACCACTAACCATAAGAATTATTTTAAAAAATGGAGCAGGATGAAAAACTTAACTTTAAAATAAAAATAAGAATTTCGTCATCCGTATTTTATAGTTTCCTACCCATATCTCTAAACAGATCATGAACATTTTCTACCAGTTCGTTTCATTGAACCAAACAAACAAATTATTAGTTTGTATAGGCGCGATGAAATATTTGGTTGCTGAAACCAAATAATTTTGTTGTTCTCGTTTGGTTGCCTCAAATTGTAAGATTTACAGGTTCGACCGAGTTTCGAACCTACATCACCTGCGTTCGAGCGCTATGCCTTTGCAATCTCAGCTAATGCGACAACTGATGACGTCGAAAGTTTATAAATATATCTAACACGAATATTTGGCAACGTTTGCAAACATGTATTTCAAGTTTTACAGCTTTACTTGTCAGTTTCATGTTACATTGTTTTATTAACGTGTTTGTACGATTATTAAGCATTAATAGATGCACTAACAAACACGGTTACTATCCTAACTGTCACAAAAAAATACAAACAAACTCTCGAAGTGACCAAACAAATATATATATAGTTTTTTTTTATTCAACGAAATATTTAGTTGACAGCGTAACATTTTTTTTAGCCCAACGCAGAGATTTGGTTTAGTCTAACATATATTTTGTTAGACCAACAATTATTTTCTTGCTTTTCAAATTTTGTTTGCTCAACAGTATATTTTGTTAGAGCAACTGAATATATGTATTTAGACCTATACAACAAATGTTTTGTTTGATTTTCTCTCGGTGTGCAACGTTAAATGATAGTATTTTTCGTTAAATTGGAGATTTACCTCTATTTATTTATAGATTATAATATTTCATTTATAATAAATATGAGTAAAAACAGTGAGAAAATTCGTTCGTTGGTAACTCCTAGTAGGAAATAGTTCTCATCCAGAATATCATTATAGCTAAGTGTACACGCATTTGGTGAGTCGTCCATTGTTGTAATTTTCCAGACCTAGTTACGCTTAGTTTGCACGAGGCGGAGGAGTATCCTGGAAGTAGAACTTAAGCAGGACTTCAGAAAAGTGTGAAGTAACTGTGATTAAGATGTAAAGGTTTAAACAGTCTTTATGCAAGTAAAAGCTTCTAGATGTACCTATGTACTGCTCTACTATAGTTTTAACGCAACTAGATAGAATATATTCAAGTTCATATGAAAGGGCGGGTCCTGTTAAAATTGATATGTAAACAAATACGTTTAAAGGCTGTTCGCAATAAAGTGAGCACTTTTCCAAACCCTGCTTATGTTCTTCTTGTATACATAATTTGTATTCTTCCAGTATAGGTAACATTAACACTAAAGCGAACATCATAACTTTATGAATGAGTTAGCTAAGTGAAATTGTAGCTATTAAAAAAGTAAATATTTTCAAACTTTCATCACGTATGTTTGCTCAATACTTTTAATTCAATGTTAAGATTATGCAACTATTATCTCTTAATTGGAACCAACTTTACTGGACGCATGCCAGTCGGTTTACCCCTTTAAAATATCTGCAGTTAGGGGAAGTGACATTTTTCGAAGGTTGATTTCGAAAGTGCACAATTAATGGCGAATAGCCTTTATCCCTGTTGACCATGTGTTTTAAGTATTCTACTGGCAATAGGTGATTCGGAAGTTGGGAACATGAACAGGAAGAAAAAATGTGGGTTTATACCGAATTTTAGTTACTGGGTAAACATATATACTAGTGACCATAAGATATGAAAATGTCTTACCAGTTGTTTTTTGTTAGTCCTTGGGATGTTTTTACAGGAGCGGTAGTGTTCTCGGTTGGAGGCAGCATGCAGCAGATGACGCAGTAGACGAACTGCCAACCCACCCCCTTCGTTTAGGAAAATTCCCTCCCCTCTTCCGCTTGGGAGTGTTGTGGATTGCACTATGTTATTAGAAATACCAGATTTAATTTTGTGAATTAATTAAGTAACCAAAATAAAGAAGAATTATATAATTTGTCTAGGTATTCGTGCGGTCAGTGATTAAATCTCTAAATTATGAAGAAAAAACGTTCGACATCTCCTGAAAGCAGGTATCGTAGACCAAATAAAACACATAAAATAATATGAATTATTAATATTTCCTGTTTAAATATTTCGAGGATATTACAGAGAATATAATGAAAACACCACAAATGTAAACCGATTGAAATGATGACGATTAGTTTGTACATAATATGTTACCTAATACAAATTCGAATGTTTCTTAGAAACGTGTACATATAGTCACATTTTCGTGCAAAATGTATTTAAAAAGCGAATATATTTTATATAAGAAAGAATGAAACGTATAGAATAACTGTGAAATACTATACCACACACGAGAAATAATTATCTCGCCTACAAATTTATGAATTACTGCTATTCGTTGGGATCACGCATACATGATTTGCACGGCTTACCGCAGTGTGTTGGTCGTATATCATTTCCAAATCTCTCGAGAGTTTCATGTTTGTATGCTGTATTTTTTTCCCCGTTTCCTCGATTTTGCTTCATCCATTGTTATCCAGCGAAATTCAAGCACTAAGCTCCCGGAAATTACCTGCTGGAACGTGGATTATTTGGTGTATATTGAAGAAAATTCGTGCTATAGAGCGCTTTCGTGAGATTTGTGGTGCACGAAAAAAGTTGGTACGGAATTACGCATAAACACTGTATGATGAAATTCAAATCTTCATATACTAAATGCGATGCCACTAGTTCATAAAATCAGTCCTCAGATCCATATTTCGGTCAAATTCATAGCAAATAATTTATCTTGAGTCACGTAATCGTTAAGTAATTGTATTTATTTTATGCCATTTTATCTAATAACGAAAGCAACATGGAGTAGGTTAAACACTTATTTTCTTGTGTTATTATAAATTAACCCGCAATATTTCGCAATTACATCATACTTTTATTAAACTCATTTCATATGAATTAATAGCTAAAGTATTATTATGCTGCTTAGAGAGTCTCAAGAGAAAAACATGAGCATATAATTATCTCCAGATAGTCTTTTCAGTTTGATCGTCTTAGAGCGCAGCGTCCTGATTTAGTAATGGTTTGCATTATCCTCTTCTAATAAAAACTGAAACACTTTTCAAAGTATACACCACACCTTAACGATGTTGAATTAAGCAATTTATTTAAATAATTTCCAGAAAAATTTACAAATGGCCTCTTCCAAACAGTTAGAGTATTATCAACAATTAATGAACTAACAAGCTTAAGGCACCTCCTTAAAATAAACTGAAAGTGTTTATTTACCTTTTAAGATATATTATTGTATTATTCAAATATCTGCACACGCATACTCACACACAAAAAATATGCAAGAAAACCTGATTTTAATATTTATGCAGCAGAAAAAAGTATTATTGAAATTATTCTACAAAATTATATGAGATTGCAAAATATTACACTGTGATGTAGTAATATTGCAGACCCTATAACAGATCTTGGTAAAACTAATTTTAACAATTGTCGAAAAATTTTGTTTTGTATCATGTGACAGTATATGTAGATTCTGGTGAGCTACAAACTATAATATAGAGAAAGTACGTGGCAGATGCGCCCCCCCCCCCGGCCACCCGTCACATAATCACGCTTTTTAACAAAGAGAAGACTATGCTTAATTATTCTGCACTGAAAGTATTTCTGTTCTAGCATGGAAGAAAGGATGTCTTTTGTCGACTTAGTTAAAACTAATAGTTTGGGCCCTGTTCTTTAATGCCTGCCTATATGTGAAGTCCTGCAAGTATGAAATTACCGTACAAATGGCTGCAGTGGTTTTATTTCTACAGCAGGAAATATTATATTCTTCTCTTCTTAAGAGTAGGTGGGAGTCATTTTGCTTCCATTTAACACCAACGTTAATTTTTACTAAGCAATTGCAAGACAACTATACGCTCTTTTGAAACGCAGTTTCCTGGATCTACAAAAGGAACTTAAAAACTTCAGAACAGTATTTTTAAAAAGTATAAATGATCATTTTAAATATTAATTTTTACCACTTAAAACACGCGGTTTTTTCCGAACAGACATGTTATACGAGAAAAAAATGTGGTTCCGATAAAAAAGAACTAGTTAATGTTTTATACAGCTGGGTTAATAATTTTGTTTGTGATTGAATACTACATTCGCCATTGGCGAATAATTTTTAATTAAATAAAATAAATATATTTTAATGTATAACACTGCAAAGTACGTTTTGGACATATGCATGTTTTCAACTACAGAGTATTTCACGTTGTCTGGAACGTATGGTATCACGTGACAAGTTGACAAGTTGTAGCGAGTGACCACAGAAGCCTGTGAAGAGTATTTGCAATTCACACATGGAAATCACTAGTATCGCCTCCTTTTAAATGTTGGCACTGTAATGTGAAAAAATAAATAAAAAATGGAGCTTCGATACAGTACAAAGGGAAGTGGGAAGTGTAGTGCTCAACAAAAGAAAATGAAGCTGAAACTTTTGCAAGAATACAACAGAAAAAGGTAACACTACATTTAGTAAGTAATTTAGTTCGAAGTCTTTTTATGACTTTAATACATATGTCAAAACTTGCAATGGGTACTTTTTTCATTGATTCTAATTTTCAGTTCCTGGACGCATTCTTTACCTCAGAAAACTGATGATTACAATTAGTTTATTTCATTAACAGAATGAAAGTACTTTTATTATTATTTATAGTTTCTAAAGAATATAAGTTTTATTACTATACACATAAATGTGTTTTGGCTAGATTCACTTCGTTCGTGGTAACATCTTTTTAACTTCTGTGTAAAGGTGTGTATTTTTTCAACATAATACTAGCTGAAATATTGAAATACAGTCTTTCACACTAACCTAAATTAACACCTGCGAACGACACACACGTCAGTGGCCAGACCGAAATTCGAACTACTAACCCTTGTAAAAGTTGGTAAAATTTGGCAAAATATTTGGAAAATGAAAAAGTAGCTAAAACTAGGTATCTGAAAGTGTAGTGCAGTGCTTTTCGTATCTATATGAATTCACTAACCTACAAGATATAAAAAAAATTAATGGTTTCTGCCACAGATTTTGAAATTTATGAATCCAATTTCAGTAGAAAAAAAATGAATCGTATTCTAGATGACAAGTTTAAAATTTCATTGCCAGAGCGCTATGTGAAAATATTAGATAACAATCATTTGAAACTACTAAATTAGAAGGATGTTTTTATAGCATATAGAGGTTTAAAAAAACTAAAAAATGGAAAGTCTGTGCATGATATACAGTTCTCTTAAAAATATATATATATATATATATTAATTTTAATATTTCACTTTAATTTATCTTATTTTGCTTGAATTTAGCTAAAATTTTGCTTGATTTAGAGTGCTCGGCTGCGAAATTAACGTTTTCTAGAAAACATGAAAATGTTCATGAAAATCGAGAAATTTGATTGATTTCTGCTTAAATTTGCTACATTTTGGTTCTAAAACTTGCCGGCTTAATTCGTGCCGGATTTTTTGGGGGCTGAAATTTAAACGTGAAATTCGAGGTACAAACATGAAATTTAGAATAAATAATAACGAAATTAGGGGGGTAAAAAGCATGAACTTTGTGGGCAAAAAGAGTGAACATTGATGAAAAAAAGCTGGAAATTTGAGGTAAAAAGCTTGATATTTGGAGTAAAAAACAAGAAATTTGCGCCTTAAAATGGATTGTCCGCAAGGTACCCTTATACTATTCCCAGCCACCGCCACACACGCTTGTCTGTTACCGTATCTGCAACCCTCGTTAGAGCCCGTCCTATTCTTCAATATCCTTGGAGGAAACGATTTCTGTCCACCATTCCCGGCCGGGCCAACGGATTTTCGCATGTGGGAATCGTGTCGGACGATGCCGTTGGTTGGCGGGTTTTCTCGGGATCTATCGTTTCCCGCGCCCTTTCATTCCAGTGCTGCTCCATAAGCACCTCAATTACTTTCATCGGCTCAAGACCTCGCTGTTAAGAGCCGCCCTAATATCTTCACTCACTCCTTGTTCACCACATTCCCCGCTATTCGACAGATGGGTATCACAAACTGCCAACCCAGGGCAGGTGGCTTGACCCAGAAACTTCTTAATACGTTTTGTGTCGAGGGAGGCGATGACGGGAAGGGTTTTTGCACAAGCTCTCAAGTCGTCAACTCCTCCGGTAGGTGGGTTGGGGGAGGGTAGTGACGTCTGTCCGGGCAATGTAGGGGCCGCTGGGCCTGCCTGGGCGGAAAGGCAGATTATGGGGAGTCACTCCCTCCCTCTCCCCCAATTTTAATGCTCGACGCATTAAAATATCGTGAATGGAGTGATGTATTTAAAATGCAAATTAACAAAACACTATTTTGAGTTTATTCAAAAATAAATCCTCTTTGAATACTAAAAATTGATACACCTCTGATGACTCCTCGCCGTCACAACTTCTCTCGTAAAACTCACTCCCATCATTATTCTTGGAGCAAAGATCGAAGAAAATAAATAAGTTTTGTTTTCTTATCTGCAATCAGAGTTTCGAGAGTAATGGGGGCAGTGAATATCTAACAGCGTAAGAAGGTGCTAAAACTTGTTATTTACGTCTTGACGAAGCACCAATTTTGAAACATCCACTGTGAAAGAAGTTGTGGCAAAAATTATATAAATATACTACTTTCATGCACAAATGGCCTTAACACTCTGCACGGCAACCTGCCAAACAGGCCTGTGCTGCGGTACAGATGCGACGCTAGTGAGTGCCAATACTCCCATGCAACTGAAAAAACACAAGCCAAAGCTTAATATTTACATAACAAAATTACAAATAATCCTTATTGAAGGACTACACTCCGTCACACACATATACCTACATGGTCAGATATTAGAAAAACACATATTCTGAAACAGAAACGATAAGAATATCCAGAGCTCGTCCAAATGTTTTCGGGATGTAAACAAATAAAAAGGCATGTAAATAACACAGTTAAATTATGAGTAAACGCTGTTCACGATAAAGTGAGCACTTTTGAAATCAACCTTGCAAAAAAGTCACTGCCTTTGCCTGCATATACTTTATCGGGCGCACAGTGTGACAAGCTCCCAGTAAAGTTGGTAACAATAGATGGAAAGCAGTTCCAAAATTTAACGCCAAATTAAAAGTGTTAGGTAACCATTTGTGATAATTTAAATTATTTATTTCTCTTTACGTGTTTTTAATGTACCGAAGTGTAAATATTAACAGATTTGATAAATGTTCAGGACTACTTTTGTAATATTTTCGCAGTTTCACTTGACCGACGCATGAATAAAGTTATGAGACCCATGGCAATGTTAATTTTACATAAGACGGAATAATACACAACGTGCGTACAAATAGATATTAAGAAGTGCTTTCAAAAGAGCTCATTTTACGGTGAACAGCCTATCAGGAGCTTTTATTAATTAACATATTCTGTATTTATAGTAGTACATGATTCTATACATAATAACCATTATATTTAGTACAAAAATGACAAATATATGTCATACTGTTTAACAGGGCTGCGGTGGTCGCGTGGCTAGTGAACCGGCTTCTCCCGGATCGCGCCCGGATTTTCGCTTGTTGGAAACGTGGCGGACGTTACAATTCTCTGGCAGTATTTCACTGCACAATTTTCCCCCACCCTTATAGTACGTTTCCTTTCCATGTGGCCCGGCAGAATAAACAGTTGCTTATAGCCTGCATTTCACCTCGAAAAAGTGAAACTCTGTTGGTTTAACCACACTCTAGGACGCTCCTCTATACACATTTTTGTTTATTACTTAGTTTAACGACGTAAAAGCAGACAATAACTAATTTTTTGAAATAAAACTTTTAAAACAAATATTTTATTATAATCAAATCTCTAATCTCAGTTTTAATAACGGCATATAGATATATACAATATTGTATATTATTAGCGCCATCGTAGCTAACATACTTCTTTACTTGTACAAATTTTGAAAGGAAAAATACTTTTTAAATGGTGGCAGTATGCTACGCGCCATTTCATGGTGTAAACACTTATGAACAACATATTATGCAATTCATATGTTTTTATCGATTGTTTGCGTAATTTTATTTATGATTATATATGTTACGAGCACCTTAATTTTACTAAGCAGGTTCGTATATCGAAACAAGTTTGGAGCATTTATGTTTCAAACGTTATTTAAAGTCTTTATATACACTAAGCTGATCAAAACTATCGGGACACCCGTTTGTAAATTTAAACTTGCACGTAGAGTCACTACGAGCACCGCTGCCGCTATAAATCAAGACAGAGTGCTCCATATTGGTCACTAATTCGAGATAGTGATAGAACAGGTTGTTACAGAAGCAGAGCGAAGTAGCGCAGCGGTAATCAGGACTTGAGCCGCGGGGGCAATTTAACAACACAGCCGTGTTTAAGGAACAACACGGTACGTACATAAATTTAAGCGCCAGCGGAACCACGCGCGAGGTCTTACCGAAGCCAGCCACCGACGAGCGAAAATTGGACCTCAGAGGTACCTGGCGCTGTAGCACAATTGTGATCAGTCTTCGGCAACATTAAGGGGACTATGTAGCTGCGCGTCCAAAGTCACGAAGCGAGGGAGCTCCTACGCGCAAGGCGTGCACTGTGTCCATCCTAACGCTTTACTGTGTAAACTAGACCTGTAACAGTGTATTTTTATTACACGCGTAGAAAGTCAACAGATCAAACTACCTGCGTGTAATCGTACCTTCCTCTTACCGCTCAAAGAAACTTCATAGGCATGCTTTAGAAATGATATATTTGACCACATTCTCTATTTTTTTCTCCATTAATACACTTAGCACGATAAAAGTAAAAATATAGCAACACAGACGATAGTTATTAATCCTTTCTGGCAAAACGTCTTACTTCCAGAACATTTATGTACCGAGATGCGCGTTTACGCGCAAACAACGATTTCACAGAAAATGTTTCAGTACATAGGATGTTCCAACAGGTTTCATAAAGACACTATATAAATCAGTTCTGCGGGGCTTAAAATAATAAATAAATTATAAATACTTGCAACTAACAAGTAAATTGTATATTGAGCTCCCCTGGCGTGAATCACAGTAGTTAATGCAACTTAATGTAAATAGTATTGTTTAACATAATGTAAACGATGTACGTTTAATTATTTTAAATACATTACGTAGAAGATTATTACCAGTTGTTCAACTAAACACGCTTCCTCCACTTATCTCGGATGGCCCCCATATGGGACCATAACAAGGTGGAACAAGGGAGCTCAATGACTTCGAACGTGGTATAGTTATTTGTTGCCACATCAGTAAGCAATCCTTCAGAACGATTTCCGGCCTTCTCTTAGTTGCCTAAATCGACCATCGGAGATTTGATCGTGAAGTTGAAACGGAAAGGCACAATACAACCACGGTCAGGTAAGCCACGTGTGTTGACCGACAGGAACTGCCGAGCACTGGAGGAAGTTGTTCCATCACGCGCAAATTCTGTAGTGCCACTAACTGTGCAGCAGGCAACATAAATGTGCGCCGGAAGTTGAGGACTGCGATTCAATGCTCAGGCACCTCCACATTAACCACTGATTTCAACAGTGAAGAGAGGTAAGTACCACGATCGGTGGTGTAAAGAGACAAACCCCCCCCCCCCCCCCAACAGGCTCGACAAGAATGTGGAACGACTGAAAGCACATGATTTTGAGTAATGAATCACGCTACACAATGTGATGTGACATAAAATAAAATGTGAAAATGACTGTACCAAGTTTACCCTCACTCGTCGTTCGAGCTGAAACTGGGAGCAATATGAGAAGACACTCATCAGCACTGGGTTTCTTGTACAGTTGGTGCAACCTAAACAAGACTTGTCCCTGTGCCATTTTTATTTAGAATACATACTCGGTTTTTGGTATTTCCTGTGGAGAAAACAGGAACACGGAACAAGAAATTAAAAAAAAAGAAAACACATACAAGTTATTGTGTCCATCATATTGCTCACGGTCTGTTTAACATGATGTGAGCGGTACAGCTATACATGTACCAAATCACCATGTAATTAATGAAAACAGTGTGTACATTCCATCACAATCTGAAATTATTGTCTAAGGCTAAGATAATATTTATTTATTGAAATTTATTTCAACATAGATGGCTTTCAAAAGTGATAACTTTAGCATTAATAGGCTATAGTAGTAATTCGCCAGGATCCAACCTACATACGCGTTTATTCCCTGTAGAGGAAACAGATACGCACATTGTGATTATTTATTCCCCCCAGAGGAATATGGACAAACAAATTATAAAAAAAGAGCACATGTTAACGGTGTTATAGCACGTGTCATATCACTCGTGGTCTGTTTAACCTATGGAAATGAGAAACATGGTATCGCAGCATTTCAAGCCAATACTCGATCTTACACAAAAACCTCAGCATTCAGGTGACCGCACGCCATCCACACCCTTCTGAGCTCTGCTGCATTCAGGGCATGTACACTTTAGTGAAGCTTCCGCCCCCTCCAAGCTCTTTCGCATACACGGTTACAGGTGTGGTGCTTCCAGATACATCATCCCATGCCATCTCCGGCACGTTAGCTTTCCCTCAGTACATAGAAAGCCCAGAGTTTCCCCTGCGACGTCCAGTTGAGAAAACAATAGCTCATTAATGTATGTCCATAGCTCACTGCCGTCAACACAGCGATAACCATCTGCCTTTTCATCTTACGACGCCCAGTGAATAAACAATAGGCTCACCCCCCTTGGCATAACCATGCCGGTAAAAACATTGCCATCTCCACGCCAGTGCAAATACTGTAACAAAAAAAAAAACTGACCTGACTCTCTCTCTCCTCTCACAATACAATGCAACACTAAATATGGGAAGTAGCATGTGTATATTTCTGACATGTGTACAAATCACACTAGGGGCAGCGATTTTTTGTTTTTTTACATGCCAAAAACACGCATAGCTAACAGTGAACAAGCTTTACCTTACCACACAAGCATACCACTAAGGGGACCCGGATACGAACCCGGCTGGTCCACTGGATTTTATTTTCACAAGTGGGAGGGGCAGTAAAATATTCTTGTTTATTTCAAATATGTTTAAAGACTGTTCATTATAAAGTGAGCAATTTAGAAATGAACCATAAGAAATGTCACTGCCCTCCCATGCATATATTTTAATGATCACGCTGAGTGACGTTCGCCTGTAACAATGGATGGAAAGTAGTTCCATATCTTAACATCGAATAAAAATGTTAGGTAACCATTTGTTATAAGCTAAAATGATTTATTTTGCTTTCTGTTTTTTTAATGCATGGAAGTGTAAAAATAAACAGGATTGTAAAGTATTTACTTTCATAATAATTTCGCAGTTTCATTTCACCTGCGCTGAAAGCACTCTTATTCCGAGCAACGAGTTTTAAATATATATTTTATTTTAGCCTGTGACATTAACTTTCGCATTTGGTGGAACCTACAAACACTGTGTTTACTACTTAAATTGCTATATTTATGTAAAAGTCCCTCAACGTGCTATTCATGCGTCGGTCAAGTGGAACTATGAAATTTAATAGAAATGTAACATTTATAAACAAAAGTACACATTTTGTACACACCCTGCGTTACTCTGAGCACATGTGTGTTTGTGAGCATGTGATCAGGCCTAACCTGTGTTATTATCATTTGTATAATCTGTATCAGCCAGCCAGTTGAGCAAAACTGGGCCATAGCAGTTGGGGGAAGGGTGGGGGGGGGGCGATGGGGACTTTTGGCCGGCACGTGATACCATAGCACGCTCGCCCCTCCACCAAGGTGGCAGGGTTCCAGCCCCGGTCAGGCCACCAGTTTGTTTTATGTTGTTTTCACAAGTGGGATGCATCCCGAGGGCCTCCTGCCCCTTCATTCTGTTCATACACTCATGTCACCTCACCCTTATCGACGACAAGACTGACTGTAAGAGCTGGCCAAAAATGTTTAATAAAATAAGTTCTAATAAAGTACATGTTGGGCAATGTTATAGGTCGGCGAGCTTTCACATGGACCTCCCGCCCCTCTATTCAGACGATACTTCATACTCACGTCACCACACTAACATCAGCTCTCAAGACCTCAACGTTAAGAGCTGACCAAAAAAAACCACTTCATAAAATAAAATTTTAATTTGTATACTAATTCTGGTGTTCCTTCATACTCACATCACCACATTCTCATCAGCTCTCAAGACCTCGACTTTAAGAACCGCCCAAAAAGGAATAAAAACAATCACTTCAAAAAACAAATTTTTAATTATTATTATATCAGTTCCGACGACGGAACATACACATGTCACACACACAAACACCCATCTGCTCTCAAGACCTGGACTTTGAGCCACCAAAAAAAGGGTAAAGTAAAAGTTTTTAAAAATTAAATAGCTATCAGAATGTTGAATCCTGCCCATGTCATGCATCCCATATAGTTTGCAAGCAGACATACCCTAATCGCTTCCCAAGACCTCGACTTAAAGAGCCACCCAAAAAAATTTCGTGCGTAGAGTGTAAAGGAGCACCCCGAGTTGCACACTGCCACACACAATATTTTTTTTTAAATTCCAGCCAACATCTAGTGGCCGGGCGCTACATCGGGATAGTGTAATGATGGGTTTCTCTGGCACAGTGTACATGGGAGCACCCAGAGATAAAAAGACCACACCACCAAATATTATTTTATTTACTTTATATTTAGATTTCAGCATGCCCCCAGTTCCTGGATTTTGTGTCGGAGGGGATAGGGAGTTATCAGAATGCTCGTGCATAGAGCTTGCAGGAGCACCCCGAGTTGCACACTTCCACACACAAAAATATTTTTTTCTATACCAGCTGGTACCTAGTGGCCAGGCACTACATTAGGATAGTCTTACAATGGATTTCCCCAGTGTGGTGTACCCGGGAGCCCCCCAGTGACACAAACCCATGCCACACAATATTACTTTATTTACTTTATATTTTAATTTAGCACATTCTCAGTGCCTGGATGCTGCGTCGAAGGGGATAGGAAGTTATCGGAATGCTCGTGCATAGAGTGTACATGAGTACCCCGAGTTGCACACTGCCATACACAATAAAATTTTTTTTTCATTCCAGCTGGTACCTATTGGCCAGGTGCTACATTAGGACAGGACAGCGTTACGATGGCTTGCCTTGGTGCAGTGTACATGGGAGCACCCAGAGACAAAAACCATGCCACGCAATAATAATATCTTATTTACTTAATATTCAGATTTTGGTTTGTTTCCAGTTCTTGGGTGTTGCATCGGAGAGGATAGGGAGTCATCAGAATGCTCACATATGGAGATTGTAAAAGCACCCCATGTTGCCCACTGCCACACAAAAACAAAGTTTTTTTTAAATTTCGTTCCTAGTTCCCAGCTGTTACAACAGAGATGTCATGGTGTCTGGTCGCTCTGGCATGGTGCATGCCAGAGGCTCTCAAAATATATGAATCCACCCAATGCCTTTGTGTACTATATTTAGTATTGGTGCACCATGACCTATGGTAGCACTCATCCCCTCACACCTACTGATGAATATATTTCCCCAATACTGTCTATTTTTTACACCTACTAAGTGCCTGTTCGCATGGAACTATTTATGTTAGGTTTAAGGTTGTGTCACATTCCCTTTGCAGGCTTCTTAGGCCTAAACTGTGGTCCATAGGAATTCACCACCTCCTGACCTGCATTGTAAGTGGTGGTGGTGTTCAGCCGAGCTCCATTGCCTCCAACACAGCCCTCCAATTGAGTCGAGGAATAAGCAGAGGGAGGGAAGCCTTCTGTTGTTGACTAACATTAAACTCGTTCTTCTTTCAATACAATGGCTTCTGCTTTATTGCCATTGTTCACATTCATTTCCTCACCCCATCACAGCCATCATCATCACAACAACTGCAACTCCCACCATTGCTAGTTACTTCTACAACATCGTCCTCGCTCGCCCCCTCTCAGCCACCCCCATCTGATACTCTAGCAGCTCCGATATGGTGGCCAGCCCTTCAGTGTGGCTTCTGCGATCTTGCCTTTATGAATCGCAAGAATGATATTCGGCATGAGAGGAATTGTGATTTTAATCCTTTCAGGGAGGCACAGCCACTCATCTGCGATAGGTGCAGGAAATCCTATACCCATGTCGACAACCTTGGCAAACATTGTGTCACCTGCACAGGGCAACCCAAGAAAGCTGCTATGGACCATTGCAAGTTCTGAAATACCAACTTTCAATGTTCCTGCAAAGTTGGACAACACAAATGCGGTTGTTGGGCCAAACCCAATACCAAGTCCCTGCACCTGTGAAGTAAATTACGTTTATTTCTTTAGATCCTGGCCGGAGTAAGAACGTTGAATGTAAGACTGCAGGCAATTAGGGTTAATTATTGCGTGCAGTGATTGTGGAAACAATGATTCTTTAGGAATTCATGAACATTGCCACTATTTGTTTTATTTTAAGTCATCATTATTGCTATTACCAGGTATAATTATTTGCTAAAGCTTGACCTCCATTGCTGTTGTTTTTATGGGTAAACTAAATATATTAGTATGGAAAGCTTTAGAACATGTTTTGTATTCGCAAAATATACTATTATGAACTTGTGGAAGCCTAAAATATTTCGTAAGTCCGTATTCATCTAAAGTAACTATGGTTCATGCTATGTCTCCCCGTGTGCTATTAAATACTTTTCCCCATTTCTTTTGGCATAACTATGTCTATCATTAAATATTTTCGTATAAATCGGTTTTTTATATTTCATACATCTTCAAGGAATTTTAGAGGCTGTTTCAATTTGACATCCTGCTTTCTGTCAAGAAGAAACAAATGAAATAATGCTGTTCATTATAAAATTATCTTATGCAAATCTGTTTTAATTCATTTATACGGAATGTTGGCTTCGAGGCTGCTCGTAAGTCTGAAGGTTGCTGGCGAAGACAGAGTTACAGTAAGGCGACTTAACTTCCATTTATATCGTTTTTAAATGTGTTAAGTGAACTTGTTTAATTTACATAAGGATGAAACAACGAAAAAAGTTTTGTAAATATAATCTGAAAAACATAAAGCATAATAGCCTAATATATCTTCTTATGATTTGACATTTTGTTGTTGCAAGGAAGGAAATGATCAAATTACAAGTCTTATTCGAGAGTTAAAATAAAATCGATTCTTGTGACGTATCATAAGTTAAAAATAATTTGTTTAATTTTGGTGGCTATGTAATAATATTCTTAGTGAAAATGCACATAGTATTGCCGTAATGCACAAAGTTAAATTACGGAAGAACATATCAGTGTCAAGCTATTACGAAACCAGAGGAAGCAAAATTCATCTAAACAGCTAACAATATATTCAATAATTATGTTGTGGAAGTTTGGTGTCAATATAGCACTATACAACTATACAGATTCAACAGTATGTGATGTACGTGTAGGTAGAACTAACTAGCGGCGTTTTGCCTTTATACCATAATGTTTATCCACACAGTTTTCGTACTCGACCCCCCTCCCGTCGCCGCTTTTTCGACATAACACACCAGCATAGATTGATGCGTGCACTATTGGCACACTGTAAATATATATATGACTTTGTAATTATCCAATAAGAACAACTTATTTGTTATCAGTTTACAGTCAAGCTCAATTAATAAAATCTCTATTTATGTTGAGATGATTGTTACTATAGTAAATACGTCACCACTACTGTTCGTACCTGAAATTAAACACGACGCACAAAGTATCGTAGTGGCAATGCCCATTGAGTTGGTCCTGTATGGCTGAAACTAAGAAAACCTTGGGTTGGGCTACTTACGGGTTCAACACTGTGCACTATGCTTCAATTGCCATTCTACAGGAATCACAAAGTTTAATACTATATTGTACTTGGTTTCAAAGATAATTTTTATTTTACTATGTGTAAAATCAAGCTCCAAGGGGGATGGCGATGGGGTGGGGTCAATCTGTATTACACCCCCTTCCCCAATACTTTTTGGGTCCATCCCTGAAAACAGATTAGCTCATTTAATGGAAAATTTATGCGATATCCTTGGTATAGTTGGCTAGGATACCAGATTACAAAACAAGGAAGAAGTCATGGGTTCGATTCCTGGTTGCCACCTTTTAGCTCACTTGAAAGAAGAGGGCGTGTTGACGTGAAGTTCCTTAAAAAAAAAATCAATCAGTACTGCAACACATTTTCGTGCTGCTCATCTTTGTTATGTAGCTATAAAAATCACCTATTTAGTCAAGATGGGATATAAATTGTGTCAGCAGAAGTAATTTTGAAGAATATGCGAAGTTCTTTTGGCAATTAAATATGGAACATGGTCACCTAAACTGTAATTTATATACATAAAATTTGCTGCGCAACAAATAACCCAAAGCCGCAGAGATTCTAGAAGTGGACATCTCCGATTTTATTTTTGTTTATCCAGACATTTTTACATTACCAGAATAATTTAAAATATTCATAGACGGAGGAAACTTGAAAACAAATATAGTAAAAGAGAGAGAGAGAGAGAGAGTTTTTATTTCTATTCTAAGCGCTGTCACCGAATGTAACCGCGCGTGTTTCTTCGGCTGTTCTGCCCACTGGAACGTATCCTTTTGTATTGGCGAAGTTTTCGAAAACGCAGGCTCGCAGCATATGAAAACTGCAGGGGCAGCTAGAGAAGGGGGTGGTTGTTGAGCGTGGGAGGGTGTTCCGCGACCGAGCGATTCTGATATCGAGAACACATTATTTAGGGGAAGAGAGTCTGGTTCACCGGTTAGGGGAGTTGTGGTGGTGTGTGTGTGCGTGCGTGTGTGTTTGCTTTATTCGTTGGCGCGGACCGATGCCGCGTGCTGGATGTGGTTTATTGTTATCGGTAAGGGTTGGTGGGGGTGTGGGCCCGGCGGGGGTTGAATACCCCATGTCTTGGTCTCTCGCAACCCGCCCATTGTAAAGTTAACTTGAGGCTCGCGGGAATAACAAAACAAGATGCGGGGGCGGCGGCTGCGTTATGCGAGGGCGGTTCCCCCGCCCGCTCGGACTGCTTGTGAAGGAGCGAAAAGCCAGGGGGGGGGGGGGGGGAATTTGCGAGAGCAGACGTTACTCGCACAGCGAACTCTTTATTCCCCCAGGAGATTATCGATCTGTTGTGTCCGACCCTTCCAGCTGCTGCCTCGCCGTACCTGCAGCTCAGGCCTTGGAAGGGGTGAAATGGAGAGGGTTATTCTGGCTCACTGTAATCTGCCTGCCGGGCAAACACCACGGCTCCTCCCAACCGTCCATGTTGAATTTCTCATTTATGTGGACTGATAGGCTGTTCACGATAAAGTGAGCATTTTTGAAAGCAACATTAGAAAAAAGTCATTGTCCCTACCTGCATATATTATTTCAACGGGTGCAATGAGTGACATTCATCCAGTAAAGTTGGTAACGATGGGGGGAAAAGTAGTTTCACATATTAACGTCGTACAAAAAGTGTTAGGTAACCATTTGTGATAACTTAAACTATTTCTCTCGTTTTCTGTATTTTTTAATGCACCTAATTGTAAAAATGTGCACACATGTACAATATTTACTTTTCTAACAATTTTACTGTTTCATTTGACGGACGCATGAATAATGTGATAATCTCCAGGGAAATGTTGTTTTTACATAAGAAGAAAGAACACACAACCTATACGCAAGTATGATTTTGAGCAGGGCTTTCAAAAGTTTTTATTTTACGGTGAACAACCTATATTATAAAACACGACTATCAGGGGCGTATCCTGAAAATTTTGGCATGGCATGCAACACTAAACTTACTTTGGCACTTCGCTTTGCACAGAGGAATTAAATATTAATAAATAACAAAGTAGAAATAAAAGGTTGCTCGAAATATCTTTAAGTTCTTTAGTACCAATTTTTTCTCTCACTCTTACCTTCATATGGGTTGCTTTGAGCTCAAAAGCTTCTCCAGATTTAGATAATATCCTTACGTAGATGTAAGTAAAGTGTGAGAGAGCTGTACAGTGCCAATCCTGAAGAAAATTGATGTACTGAAGTAATACAAAAATATATATAAATCACCACACTGAAATACGTCGACACATATCACTGAACATAATTAAACCCTAAATAAAATCATAAGTGTCACTTTATATTAAGAAAAATCAGACAAGATACTTCAGTGTGTAAGATGAAGAAAATAAAAAAACTTAATCCCTAGGGTAACATGTAATGTTAGTGTAGGCATTTAAAAAAAAAATAATGTATGGTAGCCAATTTTGAAAGAAAAACATTTTAATGTTCCAAATGAGAGAAGAAAATAACATAAATTCAGGTGTCAAATAGCGAGATTCACTGGTCAAATAAAATAATTTTTTATTTTAAGCTGAAAATTAAAAAATTATTTTAAACACCCAAAATCCACAAAACAAATCAATTCGCTAGCAGTAAATCACTTAATTAGGGCTACAGCTAAGTTACATTTATTCTTATTAACAATAATAATTTAAAATCTGTTAAAAATGTTAATATTTGCCTGTCTAAAAACGTAATTAAAAAGTAATTCAAAATTACTTCTAAATGTTCATAAAATATAATTTAGTTTTACGTTTTATGTTTTCAAGAATTATTTCCATTGGTACATTCACAATTAACGAAAACGATTTATTAAATAAACTTATTAAAATGTCACTTGAAAAGTCACCATTCATAATGCAAAACCAATGTTTAAAATGCTAATTCAAATGTAACAATAGAACACGCAACCATCAATCACTAAAAATCGAATATAAATATATTAACTCGCTCGCTAGCACGCTGAATGCAATGTCACCCCGTGCATGCATTTGTCACATTTCGCGCAAGCTTGCTGTGACGTCACACCAGCTGAACGAATGTTGAGAATACCACAGCGCTATACCTCGGCGTTTCAGGGAACTATTACGATAGATTATCGAAACACGTACTTATCACCCTTAACGGTACCATGCTTCTAGGTCTCGGACTTGCAAATACCTCCTGACGGACGGTTGCCCATAAGGCCGGGATTAGGATGATTTCGTGTTACACGCAACATGCACCATTTTACACTTTTACGTGTATGCAAAACATGGTATTTCAGGCTGCAACACTGCGATGTTTCATTATAGCACCCAAGCTTTGCACAATTAATAAATATGCCGGGAAATATAATTGTTTTACACATTGATTGCTCTGAAAATTCAAAATTCACAGGCGTATTCGTACTATAACTGTTACGCAATCGCTTCTTTGTCCAGCGCAAGCTAGTGAAAAAGAAGGACGGAGTAGTTATATGATAGCGGCTGCGAGTCTCAACGGATGTTTGGAATGACAGGCAAGCGATAATCGAAGACACACGTATCTTGATACGAAAAGTGTACGCCACCGACGATCTCTACGCAACGCGCGCTCCTGACGTCCAGAAGATTGAATAGCTGAGTTAATCTGAATAATTTTCTAGTGATTTACTGCCTTAGATTCTCTCAGCGTGAGTCAGGGTGAGTCGTACTTTCCAAGTCAAGGCCATCAGTTATAAAAAGCGCGGCGGGTCTCCGAACCGGAGTTGCTGAGTGGATGAGTCGCTGGATGTTCAGCGATAGACGACGAACGAGCGGCGAGGGATTTGACCAGCGGTAGGAAAAACATGCGACTGCGAGCATCGGCGCAGTGAATGGTGCGACTGGTAGACTGGACTATTGGACTGGATGCGTGAATGAAAGACAAACCAAACATGGTAAAAGACACACTGAACGTGTGTTAATAATGAGTATGAGTTAATTGACTATAACAAAACAGATACATTAAGGATTTTAATTATAGTTGAAATATGCATTAAAAATAGCTCTCACTGAATAATAAAATCAGTAATAGGAGAGAGATAACATTTAATGCTGTAAAGAATAGCTCTGTAAAAAATTTAAAAATTAGGTTTATTAATTTTATTTTTATTAATACCTCCATCCCTTACAAACTCAGGTATGCCCCTCGGGCGTATTGTAACACTGGTGACAGAAGTTGGATGGAGGCAGTTAATTGTACATTATGTTAAGCGGTAGACAAGTAATAAAGAATTACAATTAACGAATTAAGACTGTTTTGTACAATCTTCGCTAACTATAAAAATGTCTGCGGAACTTGGAAGCACTGCAAGCATCAAATGAGGGATTGGGTAGCCATGTGAGCACAAGAGTTAACAGTGTTGATAACAAACTATGTAGTGCGAACGAAGCTGTAGATACCGAAATTAGCAGTGTGAAATAAAGTGGAAATGTAATCGTAAATAGTGCAACTGAGAATATTAATAGCCATATAACTACTGTAAATGAAAATGTAGAAAGGAAAATTGACTCTGTAAATGAGAATGTAGACATGTAAATATAAGGCATTAGAGAAACGATGAACACGAGAATTTACCATCTGGACAAAAAAATAGAGATTGTAACTAACAAGATGGACAGGGTAAATGAAATAGTGACCACTGTAAATGACAGGCTGGACAGTTTCGGTGAAAGGATGGAAAGGGTTGAGAATGAAACGAGTGGTATATGGGTAGGTTGAGGACAATTCAATTTCTGCCTCAAAATTTCATGAATTTTCAATGTTTTTCAAGCTTTATACCTCCAAAATCAGGTCACAAATGGTTCCTACTTCAATAGCTTTACTAAAATCACAAAATTATGCAAGAATACGGATCGTAATATTTCTCGCAAAAATTAAGCAAAATAAACCGATTACGCATCAAATTAAGCACATTAAGACGAAAAATGCGAGTTAATTCAAGCAAAAAAAAAAAAGGTAATTTAGTCCAAAATTATGCAAATTAAGCTAAAATTAAATGAAAATATTAAAAAGATAGCTGATAGATTCAAATTAATATAATTTAATGCATTTTATGAGAATCCCGTATCATGTATAGACTTTCCATTTTTTAGTCATTTTAAACCTTTATACATTACAAAAACTTGTTTCTCATTTATTAATTTCAAAGCATTTTTATAAAACATATTTAAAATAGCGATCTGGTAATATGATTTTATACTTACCATATAGAATACAATTAATATTTTTACCAAACTTAGATTCATAAATTTTAAATTCTGTAGCAGCATACCATTTATTAATTTCGAGATCTTGTAGTTTAGTCAATTCATATGAATTGTTAAACTTCTTGATAAGTGATTCCATTTTGTTTTATTTATAAAGAAAACAAATTATAAGTATAAAATTATTTTCTTATCATAAAACCACTAAGAATAAACATACAACAATATAAAAAAAAAAACGTTTTAATAACAATTAATATCGTAATATTATTTAAATATTAAAATATTACAATCGCTAATAAAATTAGGCCGACCAAGTGGAGAGGTGATTGGGTTCTCCAATTACAGTTTTGTTGGTGTCAGTACTAAAAACTGGAAAAGTAAACAGGCCACTGGCATAGTGTAACAACCCATATACCTGGGAAGTCCCTGGCATGGTGTTACAGCCTGTAAATCTTTTGTAATTTTTAAATAAAAGCTTACCATAGGAGAAATGTGCATTGAACAAAAGATGAACGAATGTTGAACACATTTTATGTATGTTAAACGATTTATGTTAAAAGATTTTACATTTGAAATGATTAGCCTTCTTACAACCTGTTAAATATTTTTTGTATATATATTAAGACTTATGTAATTATTCTTGCTATTACGAATATAAATTCTGGCCTGTCCAATAAAGAGAATAGAACAGAATGTGTTATAAAGTTTTTAAAATTGATGCTGAAAAGTTCGAAAATTCTTTAAGAATATTTCAAGTATATCATTACTTTTCTTCAATTGATGGTAAACTCAATGAAGAAATCGTTATTTTAATCAATAAACCAAGATGTGGGGTTAAGTATGAGGTACTTGTTGACCTTTATTTAACCACAAAATGGAACAAAAATTTCTAAAAATGGCATTTTCATTATGCACATAATTCAAATCAAAAGTTAGCTGAAGAGGATTTTAACATTTGAGAAAACATACAAAAATTTAAAGTTTGTTTGTGATACACAATTTCCAGTCATACTTATTTCATACAAACAAGGCCAATATAATAACCAGAGATCATGTGAAGTTTGTCAAACTAGATTATATCTTCATGGTAGTGCACTAGCTCATGCATATTTTCCAAGTCAACAAAATCGTCTTGTTGAAATTCATATCAATAAACAGGAACATTGATATAATGTAGGGAGAAACACTCCTGAAAAAAAAGATAATATACTAGCAGTTTTGATCCACCCATGCAGTGGGTTTACAACAAACAAATGATACAAATGCAATCATGTATCCAATTCCTAATAATGATTTGTTTGATTTGCTACCAGCTAACATTCAGAATATACAAAACTTTTATGGCCCATGCACACAAAATAATTTTAATGAGAATGAACCATTTGTTTTATGTAAAAACAAATACACAGAAACATTTTTAATTATTGATACTGATTTTTATATTCTTTACAATATAACCATTTGGATATATGGCTTCAATGACAAGAAATTAATCAATAAGCCAATTTTCATAGCAGTAATGTTTCAGTTTTTACCAAGAAATTTCAATATTTTTTTCATATACCAATGACCTTTGGGGGAGTTAGTTCTGTTTGTTGACAATAAATTTTACTTGGTTGATTATCAAATTTATCATCCTATTAATGGATATCTTAAAGCATTTTCTTTGCTTGGATTATGTGATGATTACAAAACCAGTGCTGATTTTAATTCATATTAGGGAAAAACTTTTATATCAACAGGCCTATTATGAGGAAATTAATGAATATTGTTTCCAAATAAAAGAGAATGGCCTAATTAGAAATAAATTCCCTCATTTCCCAATTTTATAGAGTCGGATTTTACAGACACCATTTGATTACTGTATTTCTTACCAATGAAACTTTCAGTGAATATAATGAATTTACAAAGAAATTAATTAGAGTTGGCCAAAATAACATTTCCTTGTTTGGTATAAAGTGTAAATCTTACAACGAAATTATAAATCAAATGAAATATATTGTTAATGATTTAGAAAATCTAACTCTTTATCAATGAATCTGCCCTATATTCTTTAATTTCATATTTATTTAATTCTTCTTTTCCTTATCAAAAAGTATATATATATATATATATATATATATATATATATACACACACATATCTATGCACCAATTTCACTTGTGCATAATTTCACATATGAAAATTGAGTGAATTCTAGACATAAATATCAACAAACTTGTTTGCTCTGATAAATGAGTTTTTAAGATTGTTGACGAGAAAAATTATCATTGGTTTAAATCCAAAGATCTTTGTGATATTATAGAATACACTAACACAAGAAAAGTAAACTTAGATCATGTTAGAGAAAAATAGAGACACTTATGAACATGTAGGGGGTAACAATTCGTTACCTGCTTCAAATATGCAATATGATACAATATTTATCAATGAACCCAGATTATATTCGTTATTTTAAAATCAAGAACGAAACAAGCTGAACAATTCCAAAATTGGGTAACTGAAGTTCTTCCATAAATAAGAAAGTACATCTCCTATAAATTACAAAAAAAAACATTCAGATAAAAGACCAGCAGATAAAAGTGATAGAACATAAATCTAACAACTTGTTTTAGAATCTCAAGAAAAATTAAGTACAGGTGAAGAAGAAAAAATGAAACTACTAGAAGAAAATTAAAAAATAGAACATTTTAACATGAATATGAAAAATTTTATTGACAAAGTTAAACAAAAAACAAAGAAGTGTTATATATATACATTGCAACATCTGATCGATATGCTTCAATTAATAATTTTAAAGTTTGTAAAGCAGATAATATTATCACTAGAAATACAAATTACTATTCTATACATAATAAACAAGAAAATGTTTATATTTGTTTTCGTAAGAGAGTTCATGATGTAAACCAAAGAGAAAAGTTAGTTCACGAATTAATCGATGATTTATGTGATAAAAATATTAAAGAGATATATTTTTTACATTAGAATTATTTACTTGAAATTATAGAATTAACAATTAAAAATATAAATTAGCCATTTGATTACATCAATAATTTAACTAAAAATCATTAAGCATCTTTAAAACCAATTATTCCAGAATCAGTGTCTTTAATTAATGATGATGATGATTATGATGACTTATCATCTAATATGCAAACAAAACTGTTTAAAGTAATACATCCCTTTATTGTTGAAAACAAATTAAAAGTACAGTTTAAAGATTTATTTGTCAGATTAGAATTAGGCAACACAAGCACTACAAGTTCTTGGAAAGAAACGAAACAAATATTGAATTGGAAGGACAATATACTATGTAAAATTCACAAAACATATGTTTTATTAAACCAAAAATTGTGTAAATTATCAAATCCTAACCATTGTACATAAATTTTATCACCTTTGGTTTTTAAAACTTTTTCAACCAAATATTCATTAGGATAGTAAGTTTTTATAATTTTGTATTCACAAAAACTATGTTTTATTTCTTCTCTGTCGTTATCTTTCAGTTTGTAAGTGGGTACATCATAATTTAAAACCTCAAAAATAGTAAACAATTATGTTGTCAAATTAGGTGTATAACTAATTTTAAAAATTTGTTTATTTTTGCTCACGTGGACAATATCGCCAACTTTATATTTTGGTTCTTAAATTTTTATCATCTGTTTTATTGACTTCAATCGGTTTCATGCCGATAGTACTATGTTTGGTTTTGTTGTATTCTTTAACTAAATCATCTAATTTATAATGGCCATTCAAAGCAAATTTTTCCCACATTTTATTCTTCAGAGTACGTTTATATCATTCTACAACACTGGCTTTAAGTTCACTGAATGTAGAATAGTGACTGATGTTATATTTATGCATAAGTTCATTAAATATTTAATTATAAAATTCGGACCCTTTATAATTTTGCAAATGATGTAGTTTTCTATTAATCAGTATACATTCTAAAGCATTTGCTACATTTTTAGCAGTTTTATATTTTATAGGTATAGCAAATGCATATTTTGAAAAAAAAATCAATAATCATCATAATATATTAGTATCCATAATTTATATGTGATATTCCTTTAAATATCCAGAATCCATCTCAACAAGATCTATTTGCCACAAATTGTATATTCCATATTATGTTACATTTCTTCTTGGAAAAATTTTTCATGCAGGTTTATATAATTGATTGATTATTCCTTCTCTTATATTGGGGAATTTTTTTAAATGTTCATTTATTGGAATTTCATATAGAACAATTACTTTTCTGAACTAATCGTCCATTTTTAATTGTTTATATTTTATATTATTTTTTAGTAACTTTCTTACACTCCAAGCACGAAGTATTCTCCATTTAATAGTAAAAAATATTTAATCTTTGTATTTTACGAACATTACTATTGTGGTCACCAATCCATCATCATAACTAAATATTTATTTTTTCCGATTTTAAAAGATAAAACATCACCTATGTTGACATGAAAAGGCTTACTGTAATCCATTTTTGTAGAACCCATTATAATAAATACAGCATTAACAGGCAATTTAATATTAGGAAAAATGATTTTATAAACAGTAAAATCCATCAAAAAAAATTACGAAAATTATATTATTATCTAAGTGAAAAAAGGTTTGTTTTTAATCCCACTTTGCAGGTAAATAAAATATGTAAGATTTTTTTCTTCCGTACATTTTTCAACTTTCGAATTAACAAGTGTTTCACAATAATTTAAAACTCATTGGTTTAAATTTTGTGATTTATCAGCTATTTCTTTATCGAAAAATCTTTTGTTGACTGCATCTTTTCCATCTATAGGATCAGCCATATTATTGATTCTATGATTATGAAAAGAAACATAATCTGCTGTATAAACCAAAATATTACTTATTTGATCATGTAAAGCAGAACCAATAATATTGGAGTGATCATGTAAAGTAGAAACAATAATATTGTATTTTGATTGTACATTTTTTTTAATACATTAGCATTACTGTCAGAGTTTTTATTTAAAAATTTGATTAACAGTTTCCCAAATATATCCATCATTTAATAACAAAGAAATGATATCATGAAAACTTAAAAGCTGTCGAAAAAAGGTGAAATACAGTTAAATATAAATGCCCACAGATAACTTAAATAAAATTATGAATTATATTATCATTGTAATAAACATTTCTCTTTTTAAAGTAATTACTTAAATTAGTAGGAATATTGCCTCCAAATGAATCAAAATTGTAAACATCAATATTTTCTTTAAAGTAACAAATCCACTGAGTTCTGGGATTTGATGAAATGTCGAAATTGAGCTCAGCATATTCATATTTGTGCATACTATTTGGTGATTTATCAATCATATAAACATTTCTGAAAATTTTATATTTGAAATTTCTACATAATTTAAATATATATATATATAAAATAATGGAGATACATTCAAATTTTTTTGGTCTCCCTCTCTTTATGATTTATTAATCTTCCTGATTTATTTTCTATTGCTAAGTTATGGCTTCGTTGTATTTCTAATTATTTTTTTTCCAGTTTGTTCAACAGAATTGCAAATTGAGGTAGCTCCACCAGCTAAAGCACCGAGTGCAGCTAAAACTGGAATTAAAAAGGGTAAAAATACCCCATGATGTAAACCTCTTCCAGATTTTTCTTTTAATATTTTATTATTATTATTAGAATTGGTAATGTTAATTTAAAACCTTTTCCTTCTTTCAATTTTTTGTTTTTTCTCTCAAGTTAACCTTTCGTTAAAAAAATTTCTATACCCAAATTAATAATTTGATCAATTGGTATATCAAAAGTAATATTTGTTACCTTTATTTGTAAATAAAAAAATATACATAATTAATACATTTTAATGCCCCATCTTATTTTTTTCACCAATTGAAGTATTTTTAGGTAACATTATTTGTTTTTTTTTTCTATTTGTAAAATTTTGTGAGCTATATGTCTAGATTCTAAATTTGAATTATCTCTATAAGCAATATCATGATATTTACATGTTTCAACTAATTTATTTTCCTGTACCGCCCTTTTCTAATCTTTCATCTAAGTTTGTAAATAGACCACAAAAATTATAACCAGGCAAAAGCATTTTGGTTAAATTTAAGTTATGTCATGCCCAATTTATTATACCTTTTCTATGACCTTCGGAATTGCAAAATGAATGTTGAATTATATTTAAAACTTTTTTAAGATAAGGAATTCCTTTTGAATTATTAACAACAAAATCTAATAATTTATTTTTTAACATATTCATTATGTTAACTTTTTCATGGCAATAATTTTTATTTCCATAATTTTGTTCGCCATGAATATCTAATAATCTAGCAACCAATTTTCTAACATCATCCATCCAAACATATTCTTTTTGGATAATTATTGTATTTTTATATTAAAAAGGCGGCTATAAAATTACTTTTATTCGAAATTCGTCTGATAACAATTGTTTATAAGTTTACGAAACTAAGCACGCAGATGGTGCAGTTCAGAAAAGTTACGCTGATCCAGGTTAAATTTGTTATTCAAAATTTAGAAATTATGTGGTCTATTGTTGAATATGAATGAAACAAATCAATTGCAATTAAATAAAAATATACAAACATCCAAAAATACTTACTAGTTTTAATTATTGCCAATTTTGGAACAAGAAGTTCCTGCTAGAACAGCTGATTTTAATTTGATATAATATACCAGTTTAATAATTTACAATTTGATATGCCTGATTTTGTAGTTATAGGCTTTCATGCTAATAGAAAAAAATCGTGTTGAACAGTAAGTAACTGATTCTATGTTTGATCACTGTAATGTTAGAAATATTAATGTTACGAATGGAAAAAATGAGATATTTCCTAAAGGAAATTGTAATCTATATATGGAAAATGGCCTTTGTGATAAATGTCTCCTACTTATAATGATTTTAGATGTTCAAAATCAAAACTGGATACTCTATATACAAATAATGAACTTTAGTATAAACCAATAAACACTCAAGGTGATATCAATTATTATTCATTTTGGGGGCGAGGACCATTATTTGTTATTGATTGTTTATAAAGAAAAACAACTGTTGTTAAAGATAAAACAAACATAAAAGTTAGTATAGATTTTAACAATACTGTTGAAGCAGGAACAATTTTGTAATGTTGTTCTAATTTGTCAAAGGAAGCTAACTTATGATTATTTGAAAGAAAATATTACTGAATATATATAATTCTTTTTAATTAATAAATTGAGGTTTTAAACGATTTCACGGAAACAACAAAACGTTTCTATAGTTTAAGACAAATTTTTAGATTTATAGTAACATTGTTTAATCGATTAAAAATAACTTTGTTTAACTTAAATAATTTGTTCTTTATAAATAAAAAGGACCTCACTTGGTTTACCATACAGTTTGACTAACATTTTAAAAGTATGTTCTAAATCAACTTTTCCAGCGCACACCATATATATTAAGTCTCTCGAACTCCGAAATACAGTTAACGATTTTAGATATTGTTTGCGATGAAGATAAACTTCGGGAAATTGGTGACGAATTTGAACATAAAGAAGAAATTAAAAAAAAATTAGTAGATCTTCGAATTTAATGTATAAATAATAATAACATTATATTTTATTTGATTTTAGATTGATTCGCATAATTTTTTACTAAATTGCCTTAATATTATTTTTGGTCTAAATTTGCTTTATTTGATGTGCAATCTGTTGATTTTGCTAAATTTTTGTGAGGAATATTACGATCAGTATTTGTGAATGATATTGTGACTTTAATAAAGCTATTGAAGCAGGAACACATCGTGACCTTATTTTGGAGGTATAAAGACTGAAAAATATAGAAAAATCATAAAATTTTGAAGCAAAAATTGGATTGTCTTCAACCTACCCATATACTACTGAAACGAAACAGGAAATAAGTGCGATGAAGCATGAATGGCAGGTATTCATGCAGCAGGGGAATTCTACTATCACAACATTCCCAGCCGAGTTATGTGAGGAAGGAATATAATTCGTCACCAACACAGCAACCTCGGAGGATACTCAGTAGATCTACAGCATTGGTGTCGCGCAGCCAGGAGTGGCAAAGGCGGTATCAATTAAGCCCACCCGACCAGACTTCATGGTGAGAGTACCAACACCAGTGTAAAATAGTCGCTAACATAATGGCTGGACAACCGAACAACGGTATTACTACCTCGCCGCTGTGCTGAGAGACCCCGCATTGAGCGTACTACAATCTCTGCCAGAACGACATCGACTGCAGTACACCACACTGGTGTCGGCCTTGGAGTTTCAATTCGACGACCGGTACCTGCGACATGCCCACTATGTACAGCTGCGAAGCCGTGCATAGCGACCAGGGGAGCCGCTGCAGGAGCTATGGCGAGATATTGTGCTGTTCTCTCACAGATCTCTGGAAGGGCGCCCCGAGGAGGCACGCGAAATCTTCGCAGTCGGTTTTTTTCATCAATGTCAATGCCGACACAGAGGTACGGCAAGTAGTACGTCTGGCTGCACCCACAACATGCAGGACAACCTGGCCCGAGCACTGGATGTGGAGTCAGCAAGACGGCGGGCCCACCCCGACATCCGGTACGGGCTGTGGCCCTGAACGAAGATGACGACGGTATCAAGAAGACATTGAAGGAGATGCAGACGGCCATAAGGTACATCACTACCAGGGTCCGTGCTATAGAGCTTTGTTACCCCTCACACAAACAGCCTGAATGTTAGTCATGTGGACAGCCTGAGAACCTACTGCCAACAACAAAAGCAGCAGTTGCAGCAGCAGTAAAATAGACAGCGATAGGCAGTTGAGAATACAGCACATTCGGAAAAAACTGTAAACACCGATCTTGGGTGACGAAGTTCGATGAATGCTTGAGGGAAGATATAAATTTTCTTACATATACAGTCGGTGAAGCAGTAGTGGAATGCAATACTGGTGGAGGGGAGCGTCAATGATGTACCTTGCCAAATGGTCGTCAACACTGAGGCGACCATAAATTAAGTAAGGCTTGGCATTCTAGGGACCTTCCCCTCAACGATCGCCCTATGACAGTATGGAATGGTGCAATTTAACTACAGTAACAGGTGAGACCACACCAGTGTCACGAGTGAGTTAATTATGTTTTCTATAGAAAAGCGTTATATAGCTATGTAAAGTGATTTTTGCATGTTTATTTTATATTGAATTTAATGTGTGGATGCATCAGATTGAGGCTAGGTTGTTCCTTGTTTGTGATTAAGTCTGTATCCTTGACTGTGCGTCGTGGGACTTTCGTGTGTGCTTCAATTAGGAACTTTTGGTTTATATTAATGTATGATTGTTTAATATTTAAATTTAATATGTGTTTTTAAAGCGTTACGTGTGGTTGATGATACATTGTTTTTCTAGTTTCGTGGAACTGGGGTAATTTGTGTGGTATTTCGTTGCGTGTTCTTGTCTGTGCGTCATAGGATTGAGAGCCGATGAGGGTGAAGCGAGTTACGTGTGAAAAAGTGTCTCGAGTCTATGCACTATAATGCTTAAACGTAATTTGCATTTGTTATTTCGATTTTACTAAAAACATTTTATGACACTTATATTGGTTGGGACAGTAAAGTGTTTTTTCTGTTTTTAATTAATATTCTTAATTTATACTTCGTACTTCAAACGTTGCATGTGATTTATCCTGTTGTTTGGCATACACTATATTAGTAGGAAAATATGATAGTGAACTGGTGCTTTATTAATATTTTGAACACGTGGTCCATTTGTTAAGTGTTGTTGCGTGTGTGTGCGTCGTAATTGTAAATAGAGGTAAGTCATTTTAATTGATTTGTGAAGTGTGACGTGTTTTACATTTGCTACTACTTATTTATGGTTCGTGTTCAATAGAACACAACTTTTAATGTTGCATATAACGTAAACATCTAATGACGTGAATTTTGGTTAATATTTAATTACATTTGCACTTCGTCGGGTGTGAGTGTGGTTAGTATCAACTCGTTCCTTGCTTGTTTCATTAGTAATTCATCTGGTATTTAGCTACGTGCAAGTGCATTTTAGGTATAATTCAGAGTAGGTCGTTTTAATTAGGTTGACATGTATTTGAGCATAAATCGTATTCATATAACTATGCGTTTTATTGATTTGTTATGTAATATGTTTGGTTTGTGGTTAAATACGTTGGTGATTTATCTGATTTCGCCACAATACATACAGTCTTATAATTCATTATTAAAAAAAAAAACTTATTTATTAATATTCTCGAATTTCGCATTTCCGATCTCAGCCATTACACAAATCTAGATCTCAGTATACATTCAGACAGCGAGTAAGGCGGACGTGTGCCCCGCTCCCTCACCCAGCTTCTCACCTCAGTCGATACAACACCAGCAAACGGGAAGGAACTCCTGCTCTCTCCCATTAGTCGTAAGTGCTCCACCACCTCAGTCGCCTGTCGTATGGCCAAGGGTTAACACATACGATGCTCCCGTAAGTCACATCCGTTCCGCTAAATTAAGTATTATGTCACTCTTCCCTCCAAACTATAAAATTTATACCACTCTTACACCTAACCTTTTGGTACAAAGAATTTTCACACAGTTTACCAGAAACCAGCATTCGGTACGTAGCGTTCACACTTTTAATTTTATGGCAACGTAGTTTATTGGTGTTCTTTATTCAGTATTCATCAAATTAGATCATGGAGACTGCCAGTACTTACATTCTAGAGATGAAAATCGTCAAATAGTAAAAACAACATGTTACCATGAGGCTCAAATAACAGAGTTCCCGTGGCGAATTCTCATCAGCCTTGTATCGGTTACAAGATGCCATAAAAAAAAGTTTAGAAAATATAAAATACTTAACTTACAATTTCTATTTATATTTAGCTTAATAAAAATGCAGTAAATACGAAACTCGGATCTTGATTAAGATCATATTGACAAAATTATCAATTTGTGATGTATACCCAATTATGAGCTTTGTAACAACTGAAAATGGAACAGAATTACATACTTTTAAAACAAGGAAAATGTTTCTACAAAAATTTCATTTCCACATTATAAAACAAGGTGTGGCGAACAAACATAAAAAATAATTAAATATAAATTATTAGGGACGGGTTTTTTTTCGCGAAAAGACTTCCGCACCAGTTGTGCTCCAAAACATTTATGTTCATATGAACTTTAATAGTTAGATTATTTTAAATGTCACGTGCCTCAAGTGTATCCACGAATCATAGACGTTTAGTATCGGAGTACTTAATTCTGATTGGCTCAATGAAATAAGAACATGGCTTCTCACGTAGACACGAGGCCAATAACCAAAGAAAGTTGTGGTTGTGGACGTAAGGATATTGAAGTCTAGCATGGCCATCAATATTTTTGCGAATAACACATGTCCCTAGCATTGATATACATGAAATTAGGTACAAATTTAAAATTAAATTATATCCTACAATTACACTGACTAAAAAACCGCATTCTTGTAATAATTAATAATGATTAATTACAGGATAAATGCTTGTATTGTGTAGCTATCCTATACAAGAAAAATATTTGGGAAATAATCAAGCCGAATTTTTCTCCAGGTATGTTTCCCCACGTAAAGACGCTTAATGATATGTTTACAATATAATCTGAATTAAGATAAACCATTTCATATTTTTTATTTTGCTGAGAAAGCAAGCCTTTTTTTGTAGATAAACACCGATATATTATTTCTGTCTCAAATTGAGTAAACCATAAACTAAAAAAGGCATATTTTCATCAAAAATTAGACAATTATTTTGAAAGCATTTACAAACTTTCAAGGTGTTCGGAGAATGTTTTGCTAAATTCGTGATTTGATATTTGCGGTAAACTTGGACAACCAGACTTCTTAAAATTTAGTCGTTTCATTCATTTACTAATTTAAAGTAGTGTTTTATATAGAAACATACATTTTGTGATTTTATCTGTGGTATTTCCAATATGAAAGCTTCATTATAGCTTCGTTACGAGCTGTACGAAACACGGTACTCGAAGGATGTGAAAAGTGACAAATTCGAGTTAGTCAAATAAGAGCGAAAATTTTTCCTTGATGTACAAACGGACATGGCAATACATGTGTATTATCCAATAATTATTATTTTGTTCAGTAATGCCTGTAATGATCTCTAATTCAAAGCGACACGTGCAGTAAATTGTGCGTGTTTGGGCACTTCATCACATTTCGCGTGTTACAATCGGCTGGAAACTGAATAAAATTAATCTTCGCCGGCAGATGGCAGCTCGCAATTATCAAACGACCAATTGAATTACGTGTCACAGGGACTGTAAAGCTAATTATTGCATATATAATACTTTGTGTTCTGTAATTAACTTAATATGTTACATTCAAATCAGTATTCCATTAGTATTTAAGAATTGGTTTCTGGGATTCTGGGTAAAGGCCATTCAAGGTTACTTCACACTTTTCTGAAGCCCTGCTAAAGTTATACTTTTGGTTGCCGATTAAGTACCCTTCCGCTACACGTGAACATTAACACTGTCATGCGACTTCTAAGTTTTAATTGTCAAATACTTTCATTGATATTTTCAGCAGTTTAAAGAATTCTGCCATAAATCAGAAACCATTACATATGAGCATTTACAATTTAGGCCAATAACTATATTTAGATCAGTTTTATCACGTTTTAACATTGCCTGAACTGACAATAGTTCTTGTGGTTATACGCTGTTCACGGTAAAATGAGCATTTTTGGAAGCCCTGTTTAAGATCTACTTGTATGCACGCTGTGTACTATTCTTCCGCCTTATGTAAAAGTAATATTGTTTAGGGCCTCACACTTTATTCAGGCATCGGACAAGTGAAACTGTGGAATTATAAGGAAAGTAAGTATTTTGCAAATCTGCTCATTTTAAAATTTCAATGCATCAAAGAAACAGAAAACCAAAGAGATAGTTTCCTTTATAGTAAACGGTTACCTAACACTTTTTGTTCGATGTTAATATTGGAACTACTTTCCATCCATTGTTACCAACTTTATTGGGTGTATGTCACTCAGAGCGCCAATAAAATATGTGCAGGCAGGGGCAGTGACTTTTTCTAAGGTTCATTTCAAAAGTGCTCACTTTATAGTAAACAGACTTTATTATTTTACATTTAACACATTTGCGTTATACACGATATAGCACATTATAAGCTATTCTCGATAAATTGCACTTTTGAAAGCCCTGCTCTAGATCTACTTGTATGTACGTTGTGTTTTCTTCCTCCTTATGTAAAATTAACACTACTATATGCCTCATCACTTTATTCATGCGTCAGTCAAGTGAAACTGTGAAATAATTAGAAAAGTAATTATTTTACAAATATACTTATTTTTACACTTCGGTGCATTAAAAACAGAAAGCGAAAGAAATAATTTATGTTATCACAAATGGTTGCCTAACAATTTTTATTCGAAATTAAAATATGAAACTACTTTCCCTCCACCATTACCAACTTTACTGGGTGAATGTCACAAAGTGCGCCCCTTTAAATATATACAGATAGTAACAGTGACTTATTTCAAAAGTGCTCACTTTATCGTGAACAGCCTTTACACATAATACACATTAATATTTGGCCCTGACTGTGTTAAATCCTGTTACAACTGTGGGGAAAATAACTGTGGTATTTAACCTCTTGTAGTTGATATGTGGAGCGTAATTTCGTCGAAAGGATGGCCTCAGTTGGAATAAAGCAACCAATCCAAAAAAAAAAAAAAAAAAAAAAGACAGTAAATTCAAGCACTCGACTCGTTTCACTAATTTAAACTGACAGTGGTGGACATGCACACAAATAGGCCGACATTAATTTTATTCCGCTCATGTTTCTTTGCGTAGGTTCTCAGTTTTATTACGTTTATTTAATTAATTATTTAGAATATTCTGGCCGGACTTAGTAATTTGTTGGGATTGTGGCAAACATTCAAATAACGGAAAGGCAAGCACGTTACAAAATTGTGATTCAACCACCTAGGGCAAAGTTACAAAGTTGTGATGAATAGGTAGACGTCAGTTTCAAATAATTAAGTAATTCAATTAGTTTATGGTTTAAACGTATAAAAATCGCATATCCAATATCTGTAATCATACACTCACTGGCCCAGCTTAACGACCACGACGCACACACAAAAATACCCTTTCACACGCATTGGTAATGATACATGGTACAGAATATTTATTCTTGCCATGGAAACACAGATTTACCAAATAATCATTACTTGCCTATGGTAGGTTTAAAAAACATGACTTGTACAAACTTGTTGAGATTGTAGTATTCTTTTTAGAGGATGAAAAATGAACACTTCGTTCAGGAAAAGCAACACGCCATGTCATGTTACCACTTTACCAGCGCCACTTCTGCCAACTTTGGATACGTAACGGTCCTGCCATACATCTAAATGGTATACTATAATAAGTATTGATACATTAAAGTTTCGTTTCAGTTTTAAAGTACATATTCAAAAATTGTTATTTTTGTTGTAATAATAAGTATGAAATATTTTAGTAGTGAAAACATTTATAGTATACTTGCTTCTTCTAGTGCTGTGAAACTTCCCGAGAGAGAGGGGGAGAGAGAGAGAGAGAGAGAGAAAGCCACAGAGACTGTGTGAAAGAGAGAGAGAGAGAGAGAGAGCGAGAAGTTCCGCTATGCGTATTCATGTTTCTTCCTCGGACGAAAAAAAAAAAACATGTCGCTAGGGCCTACGCACCTTAGGCCTATTTGGCGCTGATATTTTTACCAGTTATAATGAAATATATTGCCATTAGGGCTTCCTAAAAATTTATTTATTTCAACAGGCAACTTTTAATTTACAAACAGCATACAAAAACGTAGGAAAAAATATTTTAACTGTGAACTATTCCTTACCTGCCGTTGTCAACACATCGCTGCCCTCGCTGTCTTTAATTCGTATTGAATACAAAATAAATATTATAAGTTATGGAAGATACTGCGTTAAAGTTAAATATATTCAAAAATTAATACTTTAAATTTAACCACAGTGTTATATGTTTGGGCTACACATGTTATTAAAAAAAAAAAAAAACTGTCTGACATGTTATTCCTAGGGTGATTATTCAAAGGTTTGTTTCAAAATATCCGAAGAAATCGTGAATGGACTATATACTGCAATAAGCAATACGTGGAAATAACATCATATGTATTAAAAACATAGCAAAAAATGTAATAAAGGAAATTTAGTGATGTCAATAATTTATTCAGGAAAAAAACATATGAACGATATCGACTGAGAGTGTTGCAAAATAACGAGTAATTTTCATAGAAATGTAATAGACTTTTGAATTGGTGAATTTACAGGTACTAATTTAGACTAATTTCCGAAGTAAGGTTAGGTTATATAATAACCTTATCTGTGTGTCGTGTCTGTCATTATCCATGTGTATGTAAGCCTATATGCGTCCTAGTGTGTGGCCTTCCAAGACATTTTTGATTCCCTTAACCGATTTCCACTAAACTTGGTACACTTATATGACGTAGCATGGATACCCAATATTATACTTTTCAACAGTATAACTTGCATATTTTCAAAATCTCTCCGTTTCAAAATTTTTGATTCTACGTATTTTGTCGTTTAAAAACATTTCAGTACATCGACATACTATGAAAATTAAATGCAGAAACTCGTGTCCTCATTAATTTTGCATTTTGAAGTTTTTGGCACCTGATACAAATTATTATATAGTAGGAAGCGCTTAACTGATACTCCAGAATTTGGCATGTAAGTAGACACATTTGTGTAATTTTTAGTATATCAAGCGGACAAATAAATATTTTAGTTTGGAATGTTATATTTACCGATCGATGAGCTAGGTATCAACTAAACCTAGTATGCTTGTATAAATTACTACATTACTGATTGACTTAAAATCGCAAATTCACGACCTTTTTTGTTGGTTATTTTGTAACTTAGCGCCAAATAAAAAATTAAACTCTCACACCATTATCTTGGAAACCACTCAATAAATTCCCATCGAAATATGCTTACAAATATATTTAGTATCAATTCTAACAGCATCAGATTTTTTTTTTCAAAGGCACGGCTGTAGGATTTTCTAGATAAGTCTGCCACATTGACGGAACTATTTGACTATTTTAACCAAACCTGTATGCTGTTAGTACGAGTTCCAAGAGTTTCATATACATTTAGTTTAAAATTTTGCTTTATTTACCGATACATTTGACATGCGATAAATGCTGTTTACTTATTCTCGTGGAGGTTGACTCAGATGGACGTACATAAATATACACCAACACTTTACCCAGGTCTTGAACTCGGAACCCACGCACCGTAATTCTGCACGCAACCAACTAGGCTATACCACGGAGTTCTGCATACACTGACTTGCATACTCTTGTGTCTGATATATTGTTAGGGAGTGTCGCCATAAAATTTGAGCTTCTACAATAAGCTTCATGAATAACATAAGCTATTCGCGTCATAATTGGCATAAAGTTAGCAATACTGTATACTATCCCGCACGTGTGTAGATGAATAACATATATTTATTTTCAAAAGATTTGTCTTGTGATTATTTTGTGTTTAGATAACTTATCTACCAACAACTAGATATACTTAAACGTATCTTTGTGAGCTGGTGTTATGTAGATAATCATCAAATTAATTTATATCGTACAGTTTATGTCATCATTTTGTAAGATAGCGTTAATGTATTTCAGAAATAAGCGAATTGAATATCAGCAATTTAACATCCTCATGGTACTGTTACAGACAACATGATGTGATTACAGATGTTTCATTTACTTACATATTTCATAAATCACTGCCGTGTTAGAATTTATTTTGCATACTGTATGCATGGAAAATTTAAAGGGATTTGAATCCATCTTTGCTTATTGGTAGTACTTCTTGTGTACAATAAATTACAAATGAATGATTTTTGTAGTAATAGGTGTATGTAGTCTATGTCAACTAAAATATGAACTAAAAGTTATTTATCGGTTATTTTTAAACAATTCCAACCATTTTATGCATGCAAACAGCACTACATAAGGCGACCATAATTGATTAATACATAATATCTTAATACAACTCGCCATGATTAAGTTGCATCAGTTTAGTTTTTACAGATATATGAATTGTGACACTAACTCATTAACACCGCTTCATGAAATTTAAATTTGGACGGTAGTACCCTCATAATTATTGTTATAGGTTAACGCCATATTTCAGAAGACGATACTCGGCCGAATACTATTATATAAAGTGGAAAATGCTTTCTGCTGAAACAGTTTCCAGCACAGTGTACCTACCCTCTTTGAGTACCTGGTCAAAATTACTTTCATATATGTTTAGAGGAAAATATTTGGTAACTGATGTTCCTTTAAGTGAAATTTTGGGACAGACTTTACGTCTGACAAAGGGGGATACTTTGATTCAGGCAGTAATATTTTTTTAAGTAAAGATAGTTTGCAGTTCACAAATATCAAATATTATGCTTCTATGACAATAATGATTGAAGAACATAATAATATACAAAATTATTTATCAAAAATGTGAAATATTTCTTCGTGTTGGGATGTTCTGTCACTACTTGCAGTTGCCACATTTTGCGAGTATAAAAATTCCTGATATGTAAACAAATTACATTGAAGTCTTCTAATTTGCATATGCTAGCCACTTGACGTGCATCTGAACGTTATTTTGTATAGGAAATTAGTGGTTAGGCAATCAATACTCTAATTTGCAATATTTTTGTTAGTAAATTGAAGTAATTAATGCATTAAATTACTTAATTTCTAAAAAAAGTCACAATAAATATTACACTACATCGTGACAGCTGATTTTTTTCCAATATGAATAAAGAAAAATTGATTTTGCACACACAAAATTACTGTTACCATTTTTTTGTAATCTCCTGGTGTCTGTATCGCCAACATGGAAATAAAAAATCAGTTTCTAACGTAAAATTAGTGTCGAAGTTTTCTTGACAATTTGTCTGATATTCTTAAGGAGAGCGTAAAAAATGATTCTGGTAAAAAGTAAAATCTTTGAAGATATTATTATTATGAGATATGTGTTTAAATTGGCTAATTAATATAACGGCAATGTTAACTGCCTATAAGTATTTTAATATGTTTTTATCACTTTACCGTGCAAGCTTTTTGTTTATTCGTGAGTACTTGTTCATCAAAATTAAAATAGCTCAGGAACGATTAGCTGCATCTTATCTGGAATTTAAGCCGTAAATTGCATAGCTAATATTTGAGTGCATTGGCTGTTATACCATAATGATGACATTCAAGGAGATAAGGACTGTAGGGACAATGGATTTTGAGTGGTATCTCTATTAAATAGTTATATATTTTTGATTGTGATATCAGAAAAAACTACACTTTCCTTCATAAATGTCCCATAATCTCAGGAAAGGCTTCTGTTATAAATTTGAACTTTGTACTACTTATTCATTTTACTATTGTGGTGAAGTGGATGTACAATGTTGTCAGTAAGACAAAGAATTTCACCATAAAAGAAGAAAACGCAATGAAAATAATAAAGAAAGTACACTTAATTCACCACAAATATCCCTTGCTTTTTACTAATGGCATTTTCATGATACGTTTATCAGTGAACGTACAATATACAAATGTACCGTATATCCTTTAAAAATTGTTTAGAATTGTCTTGAATCGTTCCAGGAAGAAGGGATAGGAATAAGTTAAATTTAATATTAGTGGTATAGGCCTTTCGTACTCTCCTTAAAAAGAAAGCACATTCCGTGTTGCCTTCGTCGAAATGTTTGTAGAAATCTTATATTAAAATAATGATAGAATAAATTCCCACTTTCTCTAAATGTATCGCAGAACAAACAAAATTTAAAACATAAAAAATATTACTTGCGAGTGTAGTTGTCTAATGTTAAGGTCCCCGCCTACCCGCCGCTTCAATTGCGTTGCAGTGAGTTTTAAATAACGTTTTTCCAAGAAACTATTAAATGTGCGTCCAATGTCCTATTATAGGAAAAGAACACATATCTTCAGACGAGGGTTAAAAACTGATTTTTTCGAAGAGCTGAAGCTCAAAATATACACATCAGATACGTACAAAACTACTCACGAGCCCTGCACTACACATTCTTGCAGACTTTCTACCAATAAAATAACAGGGTCACTGCTGGAAGTCCCATGAGTACTTGGGATTAGAACACTGCACGCCTCAGGGCGGGAGCCTTACATGAGGACGTATCCCCATGCAAGCTGTTTCACATCTACGCCCTTCTCCTTGCGGTTGTCCTAATCCTATACCTCACATCGGTACCTGTTGGAGGGAATTGGAGGCTGCCCCCACCCATCGGTTATCGCCTGATCGCATGCGAAGATGACGTCACTCCCACCTGCTGGAAGAGTCGACGACTTGTCAGCCGTACCGGGAATGTTCTGGGCACCGTCTCCGTCCGTGCGACCGCAGATGGGAAGAAACATCTGGGCCAGGTTACTTCAGCCATACAAGCCGTGGTGTGCTTCCTTGTAGGCAGACTTGAATTGACATTAGCGCAGAGTGCGTGCGAGGTGGACGAATCGGGAGTGTGATGTGAGAGATGGTTAGTGTGATTTTCTGGAGAGAAAATAATAGGTCTGACATCTCGTATAGTGAGGAAATTGGCCTTGTTTCTTGAGTGGTGGGAATTTTCATAATAATATATATAGTAAGCGGAATTCTGATTAAATATTTGTAACTACTGGATGAATATTATGTTGACTGTGGATTAGTGTAAGCAAGGTGATTAGGATATTTGCTATAACTGATTGATGCATAAAAATTGCGCTGAGCGAGGGAAAAAAATGTAAGTAATAATAGTAGGGATGGACAGTTGTATTTTCTTTATTTTATATACATTATGAAATTTTCACTGGTTACTTTATTTAATCGAATTTAAGACCTTCATATTCACCCGGTGCTGGATATGCCCCAAGGCCAAAAAAGTTTGCTGGAGTAGCTTATATAACAAACGTTATATTTATAACTACGCATACATACACTTGGTTTGGAAATTCTCGCAAGTCAAAGGAGATACAACTTGGGTCCACATTTCTTATTCCACCACTCGACGAATTATCTCCTCCCACCCAACCCCTTCAAATAAAGGCATGTTCGTAACGTCAGAAACCTGCAGGGGATGAAGCTCTCCACTCGACATGTCTTAGAGGTATAATGATATCTCGAGAGACGCTGCTCTGCCGAACAAGAGCTCCTCGTAGCAACGAAATTCTATCAATCCGATTTGAAGTATACAAGTGGACCCGTACGCCTAATGAAGTTGCAAACTGGATGCGCGTGCGGTCGTGCCGATAGTGAATTCAAGAAACTGCTTGCATAGTTCATATAACTGACATTTCGTTTTTTGGTAATTTAATTTCTAGTCGAACAGTTTTGATAGCCACGTATGATTTACTTATTGTCAATAAAGTATTATCTCATATAAATTTAAAGCTAACATTGCTGGACAATAAATGAAATTAGTGCAAAATTGTTAGGTACCAAAATATTACTATTACGGCACTCGGTGTTTAAATATTTAAAATACAAAAATTAATGTAATTGAAATAAATTCCTTTGTTAATATTTAATGATGACAATTTTATTAAAAGTGAAGACAAGGATCACTTTTCGTAATTCTCTGTCAATAATACGCCTAATAATCAAGATATTATTTACTCTAAAATTTAAGAAATTTAAAGAGAAATATGTATTTTTAGTTTTAGTTTCAGAAGAGTATTGATTCGTCTTAAATGTATATCCAGTTATTCCATAACTGAAATTGCGAGAAGATTCTCAATATCATAATCTTCAGGTAGTACGCTTCACACATTGTTCTGTTGTACGACTTGTAGAGAAAATTATTAGCAAAATCTGTTTCTTTTTGTGTGTAACCTACAATCTAGTTATTATCCGATTCAACAGTGAGTAGTTGGGAAAGTTTACGTTAAAGAACTGCACCGATATTTTCTTCGTATTGTAATGGAAAACTATTGAAATAAAAAACGGCAATGACCCTCCTACATCCACAGAGTAGATAGGAGATTAAAATACAATATCCTGATTGAAGACTTGTATTAAATTTCATGGCCATACAGTCGGTAGGAGGAAAAAAGTTTTTAAAACGAATTTCTTAAACTTTGCTGACTTTATCAACGAAATTGTGAATTTTCGCAATATTTTAAAGGTATTAATATAAGTTTTAACTACATAATTGTGTATACATCTCTAATAACTTACAAAACTTATATTAGAAAGTGCACTGACCTACGATATGTGTTTTAAATTTTTAAAATGAAAGTATTCAGAGCGGTAACTTAGCTTGAGTGTGGAGTCACAGTATTGCAAAAACGAGAGGCCACATTTGACACCCCACATCACAATATGATTAGAGCATTTACTGCGTATGGGCAAAATTTTACAGGGCTACTGAAACTATCCGTTATGTCACTTGTGACTCCATACAGTCGTGGACATTTACGATTTACAATGAAACATTTAACACCGTGTGGATGAAGATGCCTCATTAGAGTGCCAATAGCCGGTACCACCATATATTCAGGATCTCCCACGTTCATGAACTCAACAAATTGAAGATTTACTGACTTCCATAACTAATATTTATTAAAATCATCGTTTACTTTATATAAAGGTAAATATCTTTTTGCCTATTATTGTTCTTGCTGGTATTGTTACATGCTTATTTTAAACTCTCTATTTGGTAGTGCTGACGATCGAAATGTCTCCTATCTAATGACTAGCCAATGTGTTGTAGGCTGTTTACGGTAAAGTGACTAGTTTTGAGGCCGTAGTTAATTTTTTCTTTCACATATATTTAATCATTTAACCACCTTATCAAATAAATATTCCCACGTAAGTCAATAACACAGTGTGTGTATTCCACAGCACTCGGAAGTTAATGTCTGAGGCTAAAATAAAATCTATTTATTTACTGTTAATCCAAATGTGAGGGCTTTCAAAAGCGCCCAGCACTTTAACGCGAACATCTTACAGCAGTGTGAAACCCTGGACGTGTGAGATGTGGGGTCGTGGTAATATAGGCCAGTTTAAGGAAATCCCGGTATCGTGTGCGGATGTTTACTCGCAGCTACAGACATGAGAAGTTATGTATAAAAATCGGCTCGATGTTTAAAGCTTGATACTTTCAAACTGTAGCGAATTCTTTCCAGGGACGTTTGCACCACTCAAGAGTTGTAGGCTAAAGAAAATTTTATAAAATAAAATTAAAAAAGGTTTTTTATCGTTCAGTTAACAATGTTTACACTTGGGTGGAACCTATGTTTTGCATTAAAATATCACTAATGAAGAAATGTTTAGTTGAAAAAAATGTACACTCTTGTTTATCAGTAAGCAAACCAGTATTATGTTCGGCTCGAACTGTTATCTCAGTGTGGGAAGTGAATGACTATTTAATTAATCGAAAGCATAAGAATTACAGATAAGCTCTGCTGCCATGAAAAGAAATCATTTAGAATCCCACTTTTCGTATTAGACTACAGATTTTTCTTATAATCTAAGCAAATTCACTTTATGTCGTACATAATTATTATTTGCATAAACTCGGTATGATAAAGTGGTATATCGCAATATTTTACCTTTTCGAAACAAAGTAAACTCAGTTAAAAAATTGCTGTTAAATAGTTAATTTTTTGCATTCGTCTGTAAGCACAGCTGTATGTCTAAATGAATAAAATCACTTATCTAATGATTTATCTATGAATACAAATACGTATATACGTAAGTACCTAAAGAGGATACAGTTTAACGTATTAAGTTAATACATAACACATGAAGAGAGTATAATGTTAAGAACCGTAAGGCGCAATAATAATTATACTAGAATAATAGTCGAATAATTTAGACAAATCGGGGACAACGGGATCCAGGATAAGAGCAAGTTGCCAAACGGTCGTCATGTTGTGATGTTACCCGACCACCATATTGGATCCATGCGATATTGACCTTGACTTATGACCTTGACCCTATGGCTGTGACCTTAAATGACCTTGATCCCTAAAAATTTTAAAAAATCCCAACAAATTCCTAAAAAAACCTTGACACTTGAAACAAGACCCAAGATCTAAGATCAAAAACCCAAGACTCCAAACTAAAGATATCTGACTAAGATCACATATCAAGATGCTTGACTAGACACTTGACTTGATTCAAGACTATTATTGACCCAAGACTCAAGACACAAGACCCTTGACCCAAGACTCTAAACTCAAGAACTTTGATCCAAGACCCTTGACCACTAACGTTACACCAAAAAAATCCTAAATTAGTTGAAAAAATTCTTAAAAATCTAAAAAAAAATTATACTTAAAAAATTTAAAAGAACAAATGTCGAATGTTTGGACATAATGGAGCCCTGGGCCAAAGCCTGCAACATGCTGTGTGATTTTTTTTTTTCTGCCAAGTTATGATGATACCCAACCATCGTATTGAATCCACGTGACCTTGAGCTTAACCTTTGACCTTGACCCCGCGACCTTCTATCAACATAAACTCAAAAATCACAAAAAATAAAAAATATATAAAAATAAAATATTCCAAAAAATTTAAAATACATATATTTATCTGTAAATTTACAAAAATTAATTGAAAAATTATTGCTATTTTTTTTAAAGTACTTTTCTGGAGGCTTCCATAGCACCACGATACAGCAGACGACTGTACCCCCTTCAATCGTCACATTGTAAACATTACCCTCTTCTTCCAAAGTTTCTCATTAGTTAATTAGTCGGCAGGCTTCTACCCTTCTCACCTTTACTCATCCTGACGAATGCACTACACTCGTTTGTCGATTTGTTTACTTATACATCACCTAGGAAATGCTAGTGAACTAATTATCGATTTTGCTGTTATAGCAGCTGTTGATTTAGCTACCATGCTGGTTATTGTTGACCTTTAGCTCACCTCAATGACATTAACCTCGAAAATAATTTTTAATGAATTACCGTATTGGATATTCAACATTTTTTATTTTACGAGTATTTTGTTTATTTTTTAATTCAAGGTCACATGGATTCAATGTGGTGGCTGGGTGACATAAACTAGCAGCCGAAAAACCGGAATTACAGAACATGATATCAGCTTCGGCTCCAGGTCCTGTTATGTCCAAAATTATAAATTAAATTTTTTAATTTCAATTTTTAATTTTTTTATATATAAATTTAATTTTTTAATTTTTGGAATGGTTTGGGAATTTATTAGAATTTTTAGGATTTTCTATATTTTTAATTTTTTTTTTCGTTAAGGTTAATTGTCAAGTATCTTGAGTCAAGGTTCTTAAGTCTTGGATCTTGAGTATTGGGTCAAGGGTCTTGAGTCTGGAGTCAAGAGTTTCGAGTCAAGAGTTTCGAGTAAAGTGTCTTGAGTCAAGGGTCTTGAGTCAAGGGTCTTGAGTCTGGAGTCTTGAGTCTTGACTCATGAGTCTTGTGTCTTCGGTCATGAGTTTGGATCTAGGGTCTTGAGTCTTGAGTAAAGTATCAAGGGTTTCTTGGGATTTTGTTAGAAAGTTTTGGAAATTTTTTGGGAGCTTTGAAAAGTTTGGTAATTTTTTGTACTCAAGGTCATCCTAGGTCATGGACATGAGTTAAGGTCAAGATCACAGGTCATGATCACCCAGATACAACACGGTGGTTGGGTGACCAGAATGAAAGAGCATGAATGGCGCCTGGCGTCTGGGCCAGGTTTATTTTGTGCCAAATTCTTAGAAATTCTTAGAACAAAATGGGGGGGGGGGGGGGGTGGTTAAATGTCATTCAAGGTCACATCCTTGGAGAAAAGGTCAAGATCAAATGTAAAGGTCAGGGTCACCTGGATTAAATTTGCTGGGCGAATGACGTCAGAACATGGTGGCCGGTTGGCTCCTGGCTCCTATCCCAGATCCCATTATCCCCTACTCAAATATATTATTCTTTTCATAATTGTTTAAAATATCTATAGAGTGTTTAAAGTTTATGCAGGTAACAGTGCCAGAAGTTTAAAGGATGGATAGCCTAGGATAACAACAATTTTTTTTCAGGGTAATTTATTCCAAAGCCATCAAAATATACCGACATTTAAAGGGAAGAAGACTGAAAGAATGTCGTGTGTTCAAAATAATATGAATATTACTGAAAACCGCGCAGCTTCTGGAGAGTTGAGTGTGAGAGAAGCTGTGCTGTAACTGGCTATAGTGCTCGGAAGAGAGCATGGTATCAAATCTGGAGACTGTAGTTTGCAAGTTAATTTTGAGGCTAAACTTTGTCATTTCATAAAATATTTCTGGATTAATTTCAACTGCATTTGACTCAGCACATACGGGATCTATACAATAAATGAATCCACGAAACTAGTGTTTAATTTAGGTGAATAGTTGAGTTTGTGCTACTTTTCCATCAAACGAAAACACTGGTGGTTAAAGATTTTAACTAAAGCTTAATGAATTGATTTTTAAAAATAATTTTTTAAAACTTTAGTGTTTTCTAGCATTGTAACAGCAATTCGACTTAACAGTTCTCAAGTGGCATACATTTTCTGAACGTCGAATTATTATGGGTTATCTTCAATAGCACATTTTGTCAATGCACAAAAACACTGTGACTTAACGTTCTTGAATTTTTCTGAAGCTATACCAGGTAAAGGAAAAAGTCATTTCGGAAAATTTAAGTAGTAGAGGCTGGATGGCTTCATTCCACTTTTGAATAATCGGATTAACCATGTGATTTCAAAAGGGTTAATCCTTAGTCCGATTTTAATCCGATGAAAATGGAGCTAATCCTTAATCCTAATCCGATTAAATTGGGTGTGTTTGATCAAAAAAATTCGATCAAATACAATTGATAAAATATTTTGATCAAATTTCTTTGGTGAATTTTTTTGTGAATGGGTATACTTTATTTTCTTTCTTTCTTTTTGAGTGGGGGATGGGGTATCAGGAGCTCTGTACGATGTTGACGGTGTGGTATTCTGGAGGCGATGACCAGAGCCGCCGGTTTTACATCACTGGGATGCTACTCCCTCAGCGCGGGGGTGGATCGGTCCCTTGTGAGGGACCTTGACCACCCAGACAGTTCTCAGTTAGCTTATGGAGGCGAGGAGAATCTAACCACCTCCCCCCTACACAACCATCAAAAATACTTAATGCTGCAGAGCAAACATTCTTTTACATGATTTCCAGGGTAGCGCCTGGGAGCTGTTTCCATAGCTGTATTTTACTCTTTTTCTCCCTGTCTGTACGGGATAAAAGAGTGTGGTGAAGTTAATTGAATTTATCAGCGCGGAATTTTAAAGTTCAGGACTTGTGAAGTACTGTCACGAGCTCCCTGTGAGAGAGCTAGCGATAGTTTGGTATAAAAAGCCTATGTTATTTGCCAAATTAAGTTAAATTATCGATATAAGTAGCTTTCTCATAACAGGAGTGGCAAGGATTATTATAATTAAATTAATTATATGTGTATTGCAGTGGTGAATTTAAGTTGCGGGAGAATTTAATTCAGTGTAGTTGTTGATTGACCAGAGTGGTGGGTTACAATGTGTTGTATAGGTGTTGAGTTGAGTGTAAGAGTGAGCTAAGGGCGAGTTCTCTTATTTTAATCTCATTTTGATGTGTTTGTAGGGATATTGGTGGTAGAGAGGTGATTTTTACGAACATATTTAACACACGAGAGAAATTCAGAGTGTTTAAACGATTTTTAAGAGTGGCCTAAGTGCAAATTTTGTGTTTTTAGGGGATATTGCTCGTAGACGGTGGTGGAAGATAGGCGACTTTGAAAGATGCGATGTACATGTTAGTGATGACAAACGATTGACGACTGTTTCCGACTGCAATTAAACGTTTCGCATGAGAGAATTTCAGAGTGTTCTATCTATGAATAAATTACACGCATCGAATCTAAAATATTAAACGATAACGTGAATAATATGTGCAGTTACTCCAGTATGGAATTAAACATAATATGTGTCTTGATCTTAGAAATGTAATTTACACAAGAGAGAAGTTTAACACAATTACGTGAGCGTGGAATTAACGATCTACAACAAAATGTCCCTAAAAATTACTTTAACTAAACGACAGTCTTTCTAAACACATGAACAAGTTTACACCTACAAACTACACGTACCTTACACGATTCAGGCAGGCGAATGATATCTTATGGCAAAAAGAACTCTGCATACGATTTAAACCAGACACAATCACATATCTGAAATTATATTAAAATAAGTCTATTCGATGTATGAATGAGTAATACTTAGGTCGAACTGTGAGTATAAATGTGTAATGCGCCCGATAGGCAACAGTGTTTAAATAACGGCAAAAACACGTACATGAAGAGAACATTTTTTAATATTTATGAAATTCACTGCATTTGTTAACCCAAATGGTATATTTAAAATGATAGGAATTTTCGTAGACCAAGCTCAGAAACTTGGTTTGAAAATATTATTGCAATATTGACTTAACACACGAAAAATAATTTCACGAAAAAATACTTTTATATTAAACATTAATCGCGGCTAGCACTAGATATGAAGGTACGTCGGACTATTGTAAATTTAAGGGAAATATGCGTATATTTTTACATAACTTGACTTGAATTCTATAATTTTTTAAATTAAAATACTTGTTTAAATATATTGTATTGTGTTTGTCTTCTTCTCCAGACATTATCGTGTTGTATCTTGAAGAGCTGTAATTTGTGTGCGTATATGTAAAATGAAATATTTAAAAAGTTCGCTGTACTCTGTTTGGTGCAGACATACAAGTTTTAGCTAGAGAAACTTTCTTATAGGCAAGGAGGGACCGAGATTTTTTTGTACCTGCCTCTGTTAAGATACTCGGGGCTCGCTTTCTATATGTCCCCCCTGGGATGTCACAAAAGTTGGCCAGCAGAGCATTGTGTCTCCTACACCAACCTTCAATTTCAGCAGCTGGGGTGGAAGAAGGTTTTAACCTGCTGCCTCATTTCTTTGCATAAAAACTTATTTATTCCAGCGCAGGTTTCTTTCGTGACATATAAAGAATGTTCATGATACAGTGAGCACTTTTGAAATCAACCTTAGGAAAATTTCACTGCCCCTATCTGCATATATTTCAACAGACGCAGTGAATGACATGCAACCAGTAAGCTTGGTAATGATGGAGGAGAAAGTAGTTCCATATATTAACGTCGAACAAAATTTTTTAGGTAATCATTTGTGATAATTTAAATTTTTTCACTCGCTTTCTGTATTTTTAATGCATCTAAGTGTAGGATTGAGCAAATTGGTACAATATTTACTTTTCTAATAATTTCACAGTTTCACTTGACCGATGCTTGAATAAAGTGGCGCGGCCCATGGCAATGCTAAGTTTACGTAAGGTGGAAGAACACACAGCGTGCACACAAGTAGATCTTAAGCAGGGCTTTCAAGAGTGCTCATTTTACCGTGAACATTCTATATAATAAGCCTGTTACCATCAATGTTTAGTTATTATTGAAAAAAGTTAGTGACACGAGGTATTAAAAAAATAACAAGACACGCTATTCATTTTTAACATAAAACATTTTATTATAAATTATTCTTTTCAAATATATTCACTTTTCAACAAACAATTTATTATTCACAAATTTCTTTTACCAAATTAATAACTTTGGGATAAAAAAAGATTATTAAGAAGAAATATATCTTTATTTTCAAATATTATGAGTCACAACAAGTTATTGATACTTACTAAAAAACATAAAAAATAACATTATTATATCATCAAACAATCATTATTACACTCACGTGCACACACCTACACACCCACACACATACACACGCACACACACACTCACACACAAACTAAAGCAAAACTTAACAGATTTATATATATAAAAAAAAGGAACAACAACTATTTACAACAAACATTGAGTTTACACATTTTCACATTTATATACAAAAAGAAAGAACAACTATTTACCCCAAACATTGAGTTTACTGGCTAAACATTTTTCTCTTTTCAAAAAAGACATTATTTTTCATCAACTCAAATTAATATGTAAATACACTGAAACACAATTGAAGAGATTTATGTACAACAAACAGTTTTCTAAATTATATAAAAAAAACAACAATTTTCAAACCATTATGGTGGATGCCTCTTTCCTAACTATATACAATATTTACAATCTCTTTTGTAGGTGTCATAGCCGGTATTTTTACCAGACACTCACACACGCCAAATGACTGCTTACAACACACTCACACGCACGCAGTTTCCACTATGAATTTTAGTTTCTTCTTTGACGATTGGTAAAGATATCAATGAGAGTAGTAATCTTTTTAGGCAAACAGATGGTAGCAGCATTGGATTTTAATACAACAGAAGAGATGCGATTAGTTCTAGATATTTGTAGTTGGTGCAGTCAGCTGCGATGATGATTGTAGACAGCTGTAGCCAGCTGCGACGTGTGTAGAACAGGAGGTGTGCGTGGTGGCGGCATATGGACGTCCTTGGCAGTCTGTGGTGCTGGGAGGTCTATAATTTATTGTGGTGATGAAATTAATACATGGAGGTAAATAAAAAAAATACTCAGGAATTCGATAGTGCCTCCAAGGAAGGTTGATAATCCATCTGCCTCAATGCAACGCTTATCGTCCATACCTGACATCACTACCTTTGTTACGTGTTAGGTGTAGACTTGATGAGCATGCGAATGGAACTGATATTTGGTCCCCATTACCCTTGTGCAATTTTCGACGCAATCTCGATAATCCTCGTACCTGAGTGATTGCAACACTTTGGGTTTTACACCCTTCGCCATACGAATACATAGCTCATTCGCAACAGCGCACGCGTAAAGCTTAGTCCGTAAACCCACAAAGTGTGTGATTATGCACACAGTACATTCATATTTCATCACCCCGGTAAGGCCTTTGTTTCTGTGAGGGAATCCTTGCTGGTTTTAGAGCATAGTTGGATGTATCAAACCGCGCCTTTAAATCTGGGGTAATTACTTTATAGATGTAATCACAAGCAACAGAATATATTAGGGAATCGGTGTCGCAATAGAGGAGGTGCAAAGCCAGCGGAATAGATTTGTACTCGTGTATTGGTAGTGAAATTCTTATAGAGTTAATTACAAAAGGTCGAGAATGGCAACACCAGTGTACAAATGTTTGTTGAAGGCAACATAACTCTTTGACATCTCAATAAGGACCAAGTTTTCATTGATAATATGCCCCGCCTGGTATGTCGGATGTCCTATCAGCTCTGCAGCCCCATAGATCGTGTCATACCTTGAAATGACTCTGATCTCCCTTTCATGGCGGACATTCTGCAAGGTTTTTCCATAAACGGAGTTATTAATTAACTTTAAAAACGATTTTTCGAATTCTTTCGCAGCCTGGGCACGTTTCTCAATGTTAAACTCAATGTACGGAGCCATACATGCCTTCTGCACAAAGCGTAAACCGCGATGAAAAGAGTCAAGTTTGACTCCGCGCATCAATTACCGCCTCAGTGTTTCCCCGTGCATAATAGAATAATGCGAACACGCTCCTTCGTGCATAAATGGTCAACCCATTATCATGTCCAGTGAGTCGAATGGGGCATGGGCGGTTGTGGCTTGAATGTACGAGTTACCAGCGGGACAACGATTCCGTCGGAATATTCATGAATCAGCACCGCCATTTACTGCGATAGGGCGTAGGTGACACGTCCTATGAAATGTGGCATACGATCAGGTGGGAAGTCAGCAGTTGTCTTATTTCTGCTATGAACTGCATCAAGGTAACCTGCGTTACGTTTATTTTTGGCATAATTGCTGCATGTCGAAGGCACACCAACTTTAAGAAAATGTGTGAAAATAGAGCATGGTTATATTTGCGGCGACGTGATTTTGTTACTTCATAGTGGTCATCGTCAGTTTAACTACAATTATGACTAGCAAGTCTGTTAGTGACATTTTGATGACACTTTTGGGTCGTGACACTCTGAAGTAGTAATATAAGGATTCTTCGGTAAGAGTTTGTGTTCATTTCCCTGTGGCAAGTGATTAAGTCCCATAAGACCACTGCAAATTCTGCTTACGGCGAAACGTATAATTTTTATTGCGTAAATGTTTGGTTTTAAAAGATGAGATTTTTATATGATCAGGTTTATGGATACTAACTAACCTCGCTAGCTGAAGTTAATGCAATGTATGTTTGTCAAGCTTCCTGTAGGGCTTTATTAGATTGAAACATTTATACTTTGCTACCTGTTGGCTTAAGCTCATAGCAACTGTACCTTAATATCAACTTGGGTTTTACTTTAAAGATTTGTAAAATATAGTTTTTTTTTGGTGACCTGAGTGAACATAATCTTCTGAATTGTTTAAATATTTGTTGGCAAACCTTAACGTAATTGCGTTTTTGGTAAAGGATATCACTGAAGCATTTTTAAAATGTTGGTGTCACTGTAATTGTTTATAGATTATTTTAATGGCGAACCGCGAAAAATAGAGTATTCTGAACGTTTAGATATTAGTTTGCACATTATGTGCAATTGCATTTCGTAAATGCTGTCTGATTTAACTGTAGATTGGAAGAGTTTACTACCTAAGAATGCATTTGGTGGGTATTATATGTGAATTATGGTTACCTATGCGTAAGAGCTGAAAATTTTATTGTTCAGAGGCTGGAAGAAAGGATAATAATTGTATTAAGTGTACATCCATTTAATCAAATAGTTTTGATGTCTCACTTTTGAATTTTGGATTTTACTTTATGTGTATCCTTTTACACTTTCTCAAGGCCGCGCTGTTAAGAGTCACCCAAATCTCTTCAATCACTTTTACACTGTCAGTTTTTCATGGCACCGAATGAGAACGAAAACTACATATCGCCCAATTGGACAATTGGGCGATATGTAGTTTGCTGTTTCAACACGAACCCCTACCCTCAACCTGTCCCAAAATTTGCTCACACCTTCATTACACACTAGTCGCGCTCACTTTTAACCAACTAACACCTATAGTGAAAATCGTCAGCTTAAATCACACTTTCTTGTTACTCGTGTTCGCTCGATTTCCCCCTTCCTCCCCTCGTCAAAGCCCACAATTTACATACTACTGCTCAACATCCATCACTACGTTCTTTTGATATAATATTAATTTTATATATAATATTTGCTTTTATTTTTATTTTTACGCCATAACTATTTTTTCTTTGTACAACATTAACGTTACCATCAAAGAAAGATTGAGAGATTAATTTCAAAGTTTGATGGAAAGATTGCGAGAATAATGGAAACATTGGAATATTAATATAAAGACTGCGAAATTGATGGAAGGAGTAATCAGAATACTGAATTTCTGATAGAAATACTGCGAGAATGATAGAAATATTGATAGAAATATTGCGAGATTTATAGAATAATTTGACAAAATATTGAAATATTAATGAAAATATTGCGAGAATAATCGAAATAATGGTGAAAAGATTGCGAGATGGCCGAAAGTATGGGTGAAAGACTGGTGGAAATATTGCGAGATTTTTATGGAAAAATTGTAAGATTGATTTAAAAATCGATGACAAGATTATAAGATTGATGGATATGTTGGATGATTGATGGAAATATCGTAAGATTTATTTAACGATTAGGTGAAATATTATTGGGAAGATTGAAAAATTAATGGAAAAATAGAAGGAATCATAGAAATATTGTGAAAATAATCGAAATATTGATGGATAAATTGGAAAATGTATAGAAAGCTTGAGAAAAACATCTAAAGATTGATGGTATCATTGCGAGATTGATTGAAAGATTGGTGGAACGATTATGATTATCATAGAACTGGAATATTTATGGAGTAATTGCGAAATTGATCGAAAGATTGTTGGAAAGGTTGGTCGAATGATGGAAAGATTGCTATGATGATCGATAGATTCTTGGAAGGTTTGCGAGATTGAACGAAAGAGCGGACAAAAGTTTGCGAGATTTTTCGAAAGATTGGAGAAAAGATTGATGGGAAGAATACGAGATTGATAGAAAGATTGGGCGAAATATTGATGAAAAGATTGAAATACTGATGGAAAGATTGCGAAATTAACAGAAAGATTGATGAAAAAATTAGAGGATTGATGGAAAGATTGTGAGTTTCATTGGATGATTGGACAAATATTGAAAGACTGATGGAAAAATTGGAAGATTTATACATTGATAATCGAGAAGAACACGGAAAATAGAGCTAACTATCATCATGCTGTCCTCGTACACAGTCGCGAGAGTTTTACCTTAATGGTTTGAAAACGGCATCGACTACAACTAGGGCAGTCAAGCTGGAGTAAACGGTGTTACCACCAAAGACGAAATCGAAATGTTGGTCGTAAGAATATTACCAAGGAAACACTACATATTTATATCTACAATCCAATAGCTTGCTGGTCCGAAATGTTATTTGAAATTTTAGATCAAATTCTTTTCCTTTGTTCGTAAATTAATTTGTAATTCCGAGCACATTCGATAATGTCATGCAAAATATGATGGCAAAGAAAAAAAATGACTCACCAAACTGAATTCTGTAAACGCCAGGGAATAAGGTGCGATCTGTCACTTCTCGCATCAGACGAAGAACTGCGATGTGATGTGTCTTTGGCTACATTAATTATCTGGAGAGAACAAGATATTATGTGACCAACAACCAATCACGAGCGAGCAATGTGGTGTCATGGTAAATTCATCAGTGCAGCCTATTGGTGTAAAACCAATCAAATGTCTAATGAGTGGTGGGGGGAAATGGGGACAGTTAAACTACTGATACCAACTGGCACTGAAATAAGTGGGGGAGGGGATGAAGCAAGGCCAATGAAAATTCGAGGTTTTGAGTGTATGTGAAAGATCCAATGAGATGTTATTGGGGAGCCAATAAAAATGTTTGGTGGAATTGGAGGTGGTATTAATGGACCCCGATATTTCTTTCGAACTATGGCTTCGAATGAAAACATATTGGGTGGTGAAGAGGAGAAATAAATGTGACAAATTAACCAAAAATGTAATATGGAGTGGATGCTCGCCGACTAATCAGCCAATTAAATTTTAGCGAGAGTTAGTCGTCTACTTGTCGTCGTGCTGGAAACTTAACCGCTGATCACTCCACTCGTCCTCGAACACTGGACCTCCTAAATATTAATTTTAATATTTTTTTCCTGTAATTCAAAATTTTGAATTTTCCAGTTTTGTTTTATGATTTATAGATTTTTTATTTGGTTTAAGGTTATCCAAGGTTATGCGCACTGGGTCAAGGTCCCGGACGGGTGGTCAAGGTGATGGTCATCCGAATACAACATGGCTGACAAGACCATGAACAACTTCGGTGCCCCGAAGTCCAAGGCCTTGTGCCAAAACATATATAACAATGGTAAACAAGGTTTTGGCACGAAAAGGACAATAAGTTTTCGTAACAGAACTTTTCACGCTGATTTCAAATATACAATCGTTTCATCTCAGTCACCAACAGTTTTTTTTTTTAACAGGGTGAATAAAAAAAACACTTGTTCTTAGTTTTCTGTATACATTTACATACGTGATTATATCATTCCCAATATGTTTATTTGAGTTTGAAAACAATTTATATCTTGTTTGACATAGAATGGAACAAGCTTTCATATTATGTAGAATTTATTCGTTATTCCTCATATGTGGGAAATATAAATGCGAAAATTACTTCAAAATTTCATCTTTTTTTTGGGATTTTTAATTTTACGAAAATCAATGTCGGACATACTTAACTAAATGAAATAGCGCTCTGCGCATGATGGTTCACTCATTTTAGGTCTATACCTGTCGCCAGGCAGTCTGCTTAATCTTACAATTAGTGCAGTTGAGATTATCGCTGTGTACGCCTGTGTTTTGTGTTCTTTCTATTTTATCTTGTACTCGCTGAACACTTTTCGTACAGCGTAGGTGTTGTGTCCTAAATATGTTGATAAATTGCGTCAGCGACCCGAATAGCTTCTGCTGTGTTGTGTGTGTGTGGGGGGGGGGGGGTGGAACTTACATTTAAAGCGCAAAAACCATGTTTGACGCCAATGGTAAAAAAATGTTATGAATTATATTCTTGGTGTAAAGTGGGTGACCAGGAGAAGAACTGGGCCTCTCACGTCTGCTATTCAATCTGTGTGAAACGTCTGACGGGTAATCGCCACATGGCATTTGAAGTACCCCTGGTGTGGCATGAACCAAAAGATCATTCCCCTGACTGTTATTTCTATCTTACAGCGATAAAAGGAATTAGTGGTAAGTCAAAACACATAATAAAGTACCCTGGTTTGTCATCTGCTATGAGGCCCGTGGCCCACAGTAAGGTTTTACTGTTCCGCAACCTCCATTACATGTATCTGTAGAAGATGAATCTGAATATGAATATGTTATGGAAATGCGGCAAGTGGAAGAAGATGCCACTTTTGAGGCAAGCACATCATCCAGTGAACCTCACATGATAACTGAAGGCGAATTAAGTGACCTTGTCCGTGATTTTAACTTGTCGAAAAAAGCAGCCGAACTTTTGGCTTCTCGCCTCAAAGGTTGGAATCTTCTAAATGTAGATAAAAAAAAGTGTGTTCCTTTCGCAATTGTCAGGAAAAATATTTGAACATTTATGATGTTTGTGCTTTGATGGAAAACTTGATTATAAACATGTAACTTCAGAGTGGATACTCTTCATTCATTCTTGGAAAACCAGTCTGAAGGCTGTCCTCTTGCATAATGACAACTCATATCGTTCTGTGCCGTTATCTTATTCAACCAACATGAAGGAATCACACGAAAACATGAAAATGTTGGAAACAAATCAATATGACAAGTATCTTTGGATTATGTGTTGTTATTTGAAGAAAATTCTGATGTTAACCGGTTTGTAGCTTGGCTATACCAAATTTGTTGCTTCCTGTGTGAGTAGGACAGTAAGGGAAGGACAAACCATTGCATCAAAAGGGAATGACCAAAGCATGATTCGATAGTGTCTGGACATAAAAATATTACGAATCCTGTATTTGTTTGCTCTGACTGGATTCTTCTGCCGCCACTGCATATTAGATTGGGACTTTAAAAAAATTGTGTTAGGACTATGGATAAGAATGGTGCAGGGTTCCTATACACGACAGAAAAAAATTATCCGGTCAGTGACCAAAATCAAGGAAGGATGTTGGGAAAACGATGTTTCTTGGTTGGTATTTTGTATGCAGTAACACGCTTTGTCAACATTCTACCGACGTAGTAAAATTTTTATAAGCCTTTGTTTGTACATGGTTGTGCATTATTTGATGGTTAACTAATAAAATGACGTTCCAAGGAAGCCCTGTGTGTCATTTCGATGTTTTACGTTGACGCGTGGTTTACACTATTGCTTTTGCTAACAAAGTCCAGAACGGAGCCTTTCGTAACATTTCCCCCAGAGTTATTAGAAGAGATGTCCCCATCTCTGGAGGGATGCTTAACGGAAAGCTGAAAAGGCATTGTTATGATGCGATAGACATGACAGAATTTTTGTGTAAAAGTGGTATTTTAATTTTGACGAGAAATTTGGAAGAACTTATGGCAACCTCTGTTAGTAGAAGCTGGTCATTCATTAATGTATTTTAAGAACGTTGCTTCCGGTTAAGTTTCATTGGGAAATGGTTTGTTTTGCATTGTGTAATATGAGCCAATATTACTTTTTCTTTCAGTAACATGTTAAGTATGTGGAGAACAATGGGAAAGTTAGCTGAGTGCCAATAATTCTGCGTTAACTGATGATCCGTGTTGGTGCAATGGCAGTGTGATATTATTGACGGTGGCTGCTATTAAGTTTAGTCGATCATCAGTCTGTGAGGTTGTGTTCTGGACATTATTTATAATGTTCTCAATTGTTTGGTTATTTGTATGAACTGAACTACGAAGAGTGTTCAGGTTCTTAAAGCGAGTTTCTTCACTTGAGATTAATTTGTCAAAATGACTACTTTATAATGTGTTACAGCACCACGTAAATAAGTCGCCTACAAATTCGATTAATCTATTAGCACATAAACTTGGTTGAGTTTCTGCTTGGAATTCTTTGACTAGGTGTGTTTCCAAGCTATCGATCGTTCGTGCAACGATTTTAGCACTGTTGCATAAAGATGAGATATTGAGTAGGCATATATGTTGCACCCATGTGTGTGTTAAGAGTGTCAGCTGTGGTGTCTGCAGTGGGATGTTGTATATCAACGTTACTGATTCCTCGTAAACGACGGCTTGCGTGTTTGCATACCAGTATACGCCCGAGTGTATGCGAATGTTTGGATAGGTCCTGGAAATGTCGGGACAATGATGATGGAGCCAAACAATAAGGATTAGACAACGCAATGCCGAACTTCGCATGGTGGCCATCTGAAAACTTAACAAGTGATTGGCATTATTTTATTTTAATTATAATATACTTCTAAGTTGTACATGTGCTGTGGAATGTTGTTGTTGTTGTGTTTGTTGTGAAGTTGGTGTGTGCATGGGTTTGACAGCGGTGGTTTGTTGTGGACAGGTGGCTGCGGTTTGTGGTAAAAGTTATGCGTTTACATGTGCGATTGTGGGTGCTTTAATGATGTTCCCGTAAACATGTTATGCAGCTCCTGACAGGTGTAACTCTAATCTGTTTACTTTTGTGTTGTTTGGCCAATCATTTTATTTCAGCGCATGTGTTATAGTGTTGTAGAAATTCTAAAATGTCTTCGTCAGGGCTTCCATTGTATTTTTCTGTAGATACGGGCTGTCGCACTACTCTAATGAACTGTGGCAATGTATCCATGGTTAATTTTGTGTGAGTTTGTGTTGTTTCTATTGGTGCTAATGTGCTGTGTGTAGAGGTGTACCACTTTGTTACAAGTCATAGCTGTCTGTCCCTCCGAGACGAAACTATGCAAGCTGACTAAAACACTATATAAGTATTGGTAACATGCTAACCTCACAGAATGAAAAGCAGTTAATAAATTCAAATTCTAAAATAAAATATGTATATGGCACACAGAACTAAAATGAGTAATATTAATGAAAGATTATCGAGTCATAGAGGATGCATAAAATTACTTGTTAAATAAGGAAATAGTAGGGTTGTGGAGTTATACTAAGAGTGGGTGGGTGGGGTATGACATTTGGGGTGGTTTGTAGAATAACTCACTCAGCAGCAACAGGTGGTGAGCGTTAGGCGCTTTCACCAGATGTTAAGAACTCAAAATGTATCATAAATGGGAAGGTTAAAAGGAAGGGGAATTCGAGGTACGTTATGTTAAAGAGAAGATTAATTAATTTATGTTTGACTAGGGCCGTTTACTTTGACATTGTTTACCAGTACAATAACTGACATTTTAATTAAGTTGGCAAAGCGGAGATAAGCTATAAAGGTACAAAAGTTGGTTCAGGGATAGATAAGCTGAAACATGTTACGTGGGACTCGCCAGGTCTCGCACCTGGACAAGCTGCCGCCGCCTACGTCTGGACCCGTGGCCATGCCGTCTGCCGTCAAGTCGCCGACTGTGTGTTCTTTGGACCTCGTGACCCCTTCTACACTTCTCTCCCCGACCACGTGTGTGTTGACCTAACTCACTGTGATTGGTCCCCGTAGTGCACCGTGCAGTTAAGAAGGCCTTCAGAAAAGCTGAAAGTAACCATGAATGGACTATAGTTAAAGTTATGCCTCTCACACTTTTAGGTTGCGCATATTTCTTTTCGGCTTCTTTTCTGACATATAGCACGCAATTAATAAAATTAAGAACAATATCGAATGATAATTTTCTCATATATATATATATATGCGAAGCTGAACGTCTATTCTTTTTGGTTGCATAACGTTGGCCCAACAGAAAATTACATATCAACTATCGGCAGTATTGTTGAGGGCACAAGTGAGAGGAGAGCTGTCCACGAGGTTGACGCCTGCCCATGGTTGAGGGCGACGCTCCGCAGGAGAGAGAGAATGACCAGGGGACAGCAGATAGGCGTTCACGAGGAGCTGACCGGCAGGCCACGGACGTTAATACGGCCGACACCCCCCCCCCCTCCTCATGAGAGATTGTTAACCTGGTGCGTATCGGAGGTTGATCGTCCAGCGAGACTGGAGTGATCCCCGATCAGCGAGGCTGCCAAGGCTGGAGCAGTGTGGGGAGGAGCCAGTGCCGAAGTGATCCAGAAGTTGGGTCGAGACCAGGCTTGGACAATCCGTCCTTCTTCACCACATCTCCACTACAAGAGCCGACGGAGGAGCTCCGGTCGAACTAAGGCTCTCAGTGGTTGGTAATTTAGAGTAGAGTGCAAGGGCCAGCAGGGTGCGATACGAGTCGGGTAGAGCGATTAATGTCATCTAAAGTAATGATTGAATCAGAGAAGAATTAGTAGTTATGGACTAAGAAATAGGAATTTAACGTAATAACTAAAGTCATTATAAGTAAGATAGTTGAGATCTGAAATATAACTAAAGGTAGAAGGAGTCAAGAAGTGTAGCGTTTATTGTATCTGTGTAATTTGTAATTGAGTTTAGTTTGGTTTATGTAATAAAGTTTGATATTACTATAGCAACCAGTGATAGTAATTTAGAAGAGTTAATATAGTCGATCCTGGTATTTTGTTGAGGGCCTTGAGTCAATGTGGTTATTGCAAGAATATGGATAGGTTGTACACTTTGCTCGGGACTACAGCAGTATGTTTATCAACGTGTTGCCAACAATCAATCAATAAAAATTGCTTTTACGATTTTGTTCTAGCATTTTATGGTTTAGTGGCATCAATGTCTGACGGGCAATAAATAATTTCGTTTTTGTAGTGCTAAATTTTCTTTGCCATATTACTTCGGACAAACATTGTAATAATAGAAGTGCTCCAGTCCAATTTTAAGGCAAACTTTCTAACATTGAATGCTAGTGAGGCTTTGGTTACGTTACTTTTATGGCGATAACCTACATTTGCTTACTTCCAATCGCTATTGACGTATAGGCTTGCCTATGCAAGAAGCTGTTTTGTGTTTTCAACGAAACTGTCTGGTTACGTTACTTTACGTTACTCCTATACTATATATTCACATATTGGTCTGTAACGAAAAAGAATTAGGCGAATGACTTGATAGATCTCCTTTGTAATTATATTTATAACTACAAATTTTGGTACTACCGGCAATGCTACACGACATTACTACCAATCATAATTATATACCACGTTGTTTTTGATATTCATTTAATTTTAGGAATCGTTCATATGACGATTTATATATATATATATATATATATATATATATATATATATATATATATATATATAAGCCAATACCCTTGTGGAGTAACTCGTTTGTCCGCCTAGACGTGTACTATACTCCTATACTAGCATAGTCATAGTTATTATATATATATATATATGGCTTTTTTACTTAGTGAGCTAAACAACTCTAAAAACTAAAAAAGGAGGACACAAGAATTAGAGTTATTAAAAAAAAACCAGCTACGAAAAAAGGAGGCTGCTTACGTTCTATAGTTTATAGCTGGAAGGTTAAACTTAGGAACGAAAACCACTCTTGTAATCATAAACATTATCAACAAAAAATTTAATTAGTTATGCGTGTAAGAATTAAACGGGTTATATTAATAAATAGTTATCTGCATATCGTTTTTACGTGAATCTCAAAATAGTTCTTCGTCATAATACATGTTTTATAGATGCGAAACATGTTCTGCTTTTTAGTTCAACCGACTATCTATATATTATAATAAATAGGTACGTTTTGTTGTAGTCGGTTTTCATTAATAAAAAAATATATATTATTTTATGTAGTTTATTGAATTAACAAATAATACGTTTAATAATAAACATTATTTTATAAGGGAAAATAATTTTACTTTAATTTAATGCATTGTAAATTTCAAGCTACTTTCAACAAGGTAATCAAATGGACCAATTCTATCGTGATTTAATATAAAACCATGTTCACGTAAGTGTTATTAATAAAAAAAAGTTATTCGCAGATGAAACCTGTTTAATCATATTTACGAAATACTGAGGGTTTTGTGGTTAAAAAGAAATTGTTAAATTGTTTTAGAAAACTTCTAAAAAAAAGTACTTATTTAACTACAATGAAACGCAGGATACACATAATGTTTACGCGTCTCCCACTCTTGTATCTCAGGCCTTTGACATATTTCATGTAAAAGGACAAATTTTATTTTCAAACGAGGGTCTTTAGCAAGACTTCTCTAGTAGTCTTGGGTCTGACGTTAGTGTAAAATGTTATCACTGCCGTAATAATAGACAATATTGGTCCAAAAAAATAACATTCCAATTTTTTATTTTGAGCAAAATTTCTATGATAGTTTCTTTGTTAAAATTCTACAGAAAACGTAATTTACTAGATACAAAATTATTTAACACTAATTACAGGGTTCTGATGCTTCGTGAGTGGATTAATTTTTATCTTAATTTTTATCACTAAGGAATAAACCACCATATAATATTTGTCATAATAAATAAAAACTTTCAGGGGCATGTTTAGGTTATTGCAAGAAACCGCTTCTTACGTGAATTATTTAAAATTTAATATAAGAAAAATTTCCCATAAAGGCCATTGACTTTCAAGAGGTGGAGCATCTTTTATATCCGCTATATTGTTTAGACAGGATTTTCTAGCGGGTACGGGGCTGTGATCTCCCTCGTTTGGAAGTTGACATTTTCGTTCGAGCTGCCTACGACTGTAACCCTCTGTCCAGGCATGTGGCATTTTGTGACAATATCGACCGCTTTCAGCTTCAATAAGTTATTTCACTACCTGCCTCAAAGTTGTTATCCCCTCCTCCGGATTATAAAAATAGACACCCCAGGAATAAGACTGAACTATATAAACCAAAGCAAGGTGACGTAGTGGAGACATGGGTTTGATTCCCCGTGAAACCATCCCGATTTCAACATTTTATGTTTTGAGAGAGTTGTGAGAGATTTGGGCCGCTCAACTACCACGTCTTGAGAGCCGACCTACCTTATATTATTAACCGAAAAACACTTCAGGTGAATGCTGGGATGGTACGTAGCGTTACTGGCAACACACATGCTTACAGTGAGAAGGGTTTCGGGGTTTGAGTCCCGGATAAGCAATGGGTATATTTGTTTTCGTTTGTACGGGTAACCCTCTACGGGACCATATCACTTAACTTTGTCAGAAGGGTCAAATGATTGCCAATCAAGGTTACAAATTTATGTTTATTGAATTTAATTACTACGATAGTAATAACAACCCTAAATAAGATAAATGAATAGTTTCACATTTTTATTATTTGCTGATAATTTTTAACAAGGCTATGGAAGTGATTCTAATTTGCTCTTCCTTGTTTGTGTATATTTTATGGCAACGTTATAACGGTATAGTGGTTGGCATTTTCGCCTCTCACCCAGGGGATTCGAGCTCGGTTCCCGCCACTGACCTTTGGAGTTTTGAGTTGGTTGATCTGTCTGGGACATCCATACACTGCGGAAGGCAATGGGAAGCCACCGCAGAATCATCCTGCAAAGTAGCCTTGGGCGTGTTATTGTCACCTTCACTATTACGATGCCTCATGGAGAGGAGTGTAGAGATTTTGACGTCTCTTAACAGGGTCTTGAGAGCTGATGAGGGTGAATCGAGGTGAGTATGGAGCAGCGTCGGAATGGAAGAGCAGGGGAATGGGAAACCCCCGAGAAAACCCGCAGATCAGCGGCATCGTCCGACACGATTCCCAGGAGCCACCCCGCCGGGAATCAAATCCAGTTCCTCTATGTGGGAGGGGAGTAGTCTAACCACTTAACTACCGCACCCCACGATGCCTTGTGTTTGTTCCAGTGTGATGGAACCGCCGCTTTGTTGCACGTGAATTGTCACCGCAACATTTACAGTTCTGAATTTATTTCCACGTCATGTACACGTATTGTTAAAAGTCGATCATCCTTCGTTAAGTGCGGTTGGTTTTTGCAGCGCTCAATAGCAGAATTGTGTATGCTATATATCTGACCTCAGGGCCCCATTTATTTGCTCGCTGCTCACAATTATCTTTGCATAACTGGTGCGTTAGTCCCCGTGATTGTTTTTAGAGCTAATATTTTACGAGAATAGTGATGGTGGATTGTTAAATTATTATGTCTTCTTGTGTGTGAGTGCGAGGGCGACGTACGAGGAGAGATCGTAGAGCCAACGATATAGTCCATTCACGAGAAATTTTAAATTTTTGAGGCCCTACTAAAGTTCTACTTTCAAGATATTCCTCCGCGCCATCCAAACAAAGCTTAATCGAGTCCAGGAAATGACACTAAATGGAAAACGCACTGCATTAGTGCGTACTCAGTTTAATAGTATTCTTCATAAGAACTATTTCGTAATAGGCATTGCTAACACATCTATCTTATCATTGTTTTATTCAAATTGATTATAAAATAATTATTATAATGTATTCATGTAAATAGAAGTTTAGTTTAATAAAAATAGGGTACTTTAATGTAAACCCTAGAATAAAATCGGTGTGATACACAGTATATTTAGATAACAAGCTAACCCGCCACCCATGTGTTTCTTTTTCGAAACCGCGCATATACTATAGCCAACTTGTACGTGAAGCAAGTAGTGTGTCTGCATGCCGACTTAAAGTTCAATATTGCCCTCCTCTAGATTACATTTTGAGCTCCATAAAAGCAGCGCCCTTAATAGCCAACTCTAGAACAAACAGGGCTGGCGAACGACTGGTGCACCCCCTAACAACAGCCAATATAAACAAGATACGAAAAAAGCATGATGGTGATAGAGCGAACGCGACACCAGCGCCTCTAGAAGCCAACTCTATAACCAAGATGGCGGATGCAATCCAGTGCCCCTAGCAACAGTAAATATAAACAAAGGAAGAAAACCAAGATGGCGTCCTCCAGCAATCTATAAACAAATGCCAAACAAAAACCACTATGGTGGCGGGAAACAGATGGTGGGCGAAGAAGCGACAAGAAGATGAATCGAAGACAGAGAGAGAATGAGAAGATCGAATGAGAAAAAACAAACGAATGATGAGGAGAAAAAACAACACAATGTAGAGCATGAAATGACACACGGAATGATAGAGCATGAACAGTATAAATAAAATGGCAGCATACTGGATACCAAGATGGGGGATACAAGATTGCAGTTAATGACTGGAATGACAGAGCAGGAAGTCGGGGATCCAAGATGGCTGCTGGTACCTCGCACTTCTCCCCGACCCCGTTATCACGGAAGCTACCAAATCAATATACTCGTATATTTAGAAGCGACTCAATTTACTTAACTTCTAATTCTCCTGTTCTATCAAAGACATTAAATGAAACAAATGGTTTGGAACAGTGGTGACTTGATATTTAAGTATGAATGATTTTGGTAAAATACGGTTTTTTTAAAGCCTAGCAATATGTTACTAACAAATCCCCGATTTTATATACCAGTGAATTTTTATTCACAAAATAAGTGATTTGTATGTTATATTAGATTTCTCATGAGCCCTGTGTAAGGTAAGATTTAAAATATGTGTAATACACATTTAACTAATCAATATCATTATCTGGTTATTACTAGAATTTTTTTCTTTTTACTTCTATTGTTATTATGAGAATGCTTTATTCATTTGCCTCGTGTTCCAATGAAAATTATTTTATTTAAATAGTGTGATAAAGAAAATATAATTATGAATTTAATCATAGAGCGTGTTGCAATCTATCCCGTGATATTTTAATATCGTGTACTACAATTTTCAGCATAGCAATCATCCAGTAGTATTTGCTTGTGAGGGTTATCAATCAAGGGCCGCTGTACAATATAAAATTTTACATGTTTTTGGCTATAGATCACTTAAGCTGGTATTTAAAATCGTTACCAATTTTAATCTGGACTCTATGGCAATAAAACTTATTAATACACTTCAATACTTGAAATAATTCATATTGTTCCAATTGTTTGTTTGGCTTTCGATATTGTTTTCTGGTTTTACTGATACAATGACCTGAAATAAAATACATATGTTAAATGATTTAACATGCGTATTTTATTTCAGGTCCCTAAATTCATTTTAATTCTAAATTATTTATATAACTACATAAACTTAACAGGATGTTGAATACAGTATTTTGTTGAGTACTGAAACCAGAGATATGTAGTGGCTGTAAACAGGTTTTGAGGAAGTCGCTTTCCAAAAAAATTTTGCCTTCATTACCGTCTATTTATGTAATACCAACTAGAGTAAATAATGATGTTATACAAAAACCAGTGATCTAGTAAAATGTTATGTCTTCTTGCTTTCAACCTACTAATAAAACTGAAAAACTCTATAATCACTGCGAACTTTTCACGACTGCACGGTTTCGGAAAATTTGAGAAATACGCCAGAGCCGAGAACCGGGAAAAGCGATGCAGCACTGGAACTGGTGTAATAAGAAGTAGCTGGCGTCCACAATACGCCCCCGATCAGATTTTTCCCCTCGAGCGGGGAAAGGAAAAGCGCTGACACTGGCAAGATGCGAGTTCCATTGATCTGCCTCGCCGCTTGGAACTCTTTCAAATACGGTCCAATAGCACGGTTGGCCGAGTTGCGAATGAAAATGGTGTTTAGAGAGGGGGAAAAATTTCCGGCGCTTGAGCATGCCTGAGGGGCTTGTGTTTCCCGAGCTTGTGGAAAACAGATTACGGTGGGTTTCGTCGTGGGTCGGTGGGGAGGGCGGAAGTTACATGGGGCAGAACCTCCCTTCCCCCTCCCCGCACCAGACCACACGCTTTGCTTTGATGGCCCTAACTCAGGGCAAATCGGCGCATTAACTTGTGGAATCGAGGTGCCTTCCCGGTAAGCCCCGTGCCTCTCTAAAATTTATAAGAGCCACTATGTTATAGAAGGCGTGTCTGCCCGGAGCAAACAAGTAGCAGGTGCTGTGAACCACTGAGAACATAATCACACGTGCTCTTTCAATGTCACACAAAACATTTCATAAATTATTCAGATTCCTAATAAACTAAGTTAAATGTTAAATGTTATGAAGGACTTAAAGCAAATGGGATGTTTCAGTTAGTAACAATTAAAGGGAGCGGACTATTTATTCACACAAATTCGTGTATATGCGAACATTCGGTATTACAGTACACCTTGATATCAATATTCAAGAGTCTTCTCTACTTTAAATTTTACAGGAATTATAGACTTTTACTTGTGGCTGCACTCCTGCTACAAACCAAAGATTATTGAAAGAAATTAATTTAAAGAATATATTTCATAACGAAATATCAAAGGTTGGAAACTAGTATCAAAATACTCATCCATGTTTCAGCATATGTGTTACAAATATTGTCAGTTCGTACATACCGTTTTACATAAATAAACGTAAAGAGAAGTGTATATTAGTTTTTACTATAAAATCTTATGGTAGTCAAAATATATAATAAATAAATTACTGTCAGTTTATTTATTTTTTCGTTAAATACAAAATATCCGAAATTTATACTGAATATAAATAAACGGGCCAACTTAAAATTAAAAGAGAAAAATGAAACGGCTTGAATTTAAGGCTATAAAACACTATCTAGAAAAAATAAATGCCAAAGCAATCAACAAATCTTTATATATAAAATCCATTGTCCGTGACTAAACCGCATCATCACTGACAAACCACTGGACTAATAAAGAGACAGTATTAAACCATATGTCATTGAGGTGGCGAGTAACGTTTTTAGTTATTTTTCATTCCGATGGTGGCGCTGGAGTCTAACATGTATATTTATGGGCCGATTTTGCTAATACTTGCAGGAAATGCTTATTGATCTAAAAAAAATTGTTTTAGTGTGCTTTGCATTTGGTAGGTAAGGTTCCGATAGGTGGTGTTGGAGTGTAACATATATATTTATGGGCAAATTTTACTCATACTTGCAAGAAATTTTTATTGATCTAAAAGAGAAAAATACCAGCGATACCACGGTCAAACTTAGGGCGACATACTCGACGTAATAGAGAGGACGCATTGAGAAAACAAAATAGAACGTGAACACGCGCTGCGCAAAATGAAGAGGCACGAAGACAAAATCAAGAAGCACACGTCACGATTATAAAAGAAGCACGTGAACACTAAAAAGATCATAATAGACAATGATGCGCAGAAACAACACAGTATGAACCATATAAGACACACATCGATCATAGGACGCTTTACAATATCCACTTATATGCTGGGAAGGAGAGGAATGGTTATAATTTCAATTATAAACAAAGAAATCCAACAACAGGTGCTGCAACTGAAAAAAATTTAACTTCTATGCGTATAGAATATTTTCATATGAGTTTTGTCATTTTGCAACAAAAACGTAAGAAAAATCATTTAATAAGCGGTGTTGAATGTTTAATTACAGATTTATTATGCTAATTCAATGTAAATATAACATGTGTAATATAAAATTCTTATATGTAAAAACAATTATGTTTACGAAACACAATACACATAACATATGCGTATTAATTATGGATTTTAAATATAAAAAGAAATATTAAGAGGCTGAACAACGTTCGCCGGGATCAGCGAGTAACTTCATAGACATTCCTGGCTGGACGTGGCGAATTATTATGACGACATTACTTCATAGAAAATGTGTTTGGTTATGTAGCTGCAAAGCGAAAGCTAATGTCCGGATGGCAACGCAGTTGACCGTGTTAACTTTTTTAAATTTTATATTTTAATTAGTGGAGGGTTTGTAATCGGTTTACATGCCAATATGAGACAAAAGGTCGATGAAGCACCTTTAACAATAGTATCCGTATAATTCATCCCCCAGGTCTCTTATAAGATCATCTTTATAGAGTGCTCAACAAGGAGTGATATTGGGTTTTACAACTATATCTTACAACAGTTGTCATAGTCTATCGTACTCACTGTGAAAACAAATGGGTATTTAGGCGTGCTCACGCAATACACCGGATGTTCCAATTTAATGTTGAAACCCTTCAAACATGGATGACAGAAAAACTATTGAAGGCAATGTGATGGTGCTCCTTTCATTTGCTGTTATAATGACAACTTTGTGTGTATACGAATGTAAGTAACAGTTAATAATGTTGAACATTTCCGTCATCAACAGCAAATCATTGTCTGCAGCGTTGTAGAGCAGAAAGACAAAGGATAGCTACGGTTTCCACGGTAGAGGATTCACAAGCAGTCACAATCGCATCTCTCATCCAGTGCCTGTGGGTTTGTGGCGTAAACAGTTTTCTTCACAGTTCTCCACAAATAACAAAACGCCGTTAAGTCTGGAGAAAGGAATGGATACAGTCCATTCACGGTTACTTCCAACTTTTTCTGAAGCCCTCCTAAAGTTCTACTTTTCGGGATGTTTCTCGGCCTGATGCTAACAAAGCATAACCGAGTCTAGCAAATTACACTAAAAGGTCAACGCATCGCATTTGTGCGCATTCAATGTAATAATATTTTTCATAATGACTTTTTCATACAGGCTGTTCCCAGTAAAGTTAGCACTTTTGAGGCCCTAGTCACTCTTTTCTTTCAGCCATTTTTTTATGCTTTAACCAAATTAAAAATAAATATTTCCATGGAATTCATAAACATTCTGTGTAGATTACACCACATTCTAAAGTTGAAGTTTAAGGCTAAAATAAGAAATATTTATTTACCATTCTTCCAAATAAGAGGGCATTAAAAACTGCTCACTGTAAAGTAAATAGCCTATACTAGGTATTACCAATACACTTATTTTCACGCTGTTTTTATTTGTATCAATTATAAAAGAAGTGCCAATTTTTTTGATAAAATTTAAGTAAATTTTCAATTCATCCAAACACGTGATACTTCTATTTAACAGAAGTATAAAGTGATTGTGTTAAATGACATAGTTAGGAAACAACCAAACGTGTCATACATGACGTGATTTTTCAAAAGTTTAGTTTAAAATGTGAAGAAACAGCAGACAGACTGTAGGCCGTTCACGGGTAAAATGAGCACATTTGATAGCCCTGCTGAAGCTCTACTTGTATGCACGTTGTGTATTCCCTCCACCTTATGTAAAATTAACATTGCCGCGGGCCTCACCACTTTATTCATGCGTAGGGTCAGGAGAAACCGTGGAATTATTAGGAAAGTAAATATTTTACCAATCTGGTCATTTTTAGAATTGATGGGTTACAAAAAACAGTAAAGGAAATAAATAATTTAAGTTAGCAAAAATGATCACCTATCACTTTTTATTCGACGTTAAGATATGGTACGACTTTCCATCCCATCATTACCAACTTAACTCGGCGCATGTCACTCAGTGCGCCCCGTAAAACATATGCAGGCCTGGTCAGTGACTTCTATCTAAGGTTGATTTCAAAAGTGCTCACTTTATCATGAACAACCTTCATACACAATACTTCCTCGTCGGCCCTTCCACATCCCAGAAAATGTTTCGTTCAGGAACTACCGTGCGTGTCAATGCTAATGTAGCGGTGTAAAGTCCCGCTGGGAAAAGCAATCGCCACCTGGGTAGAGTTGGTGAACAGCTGGCATAATGTTTCCATGCAACAAGGTACGATAACGTTAACCTTTCAGCATTCCGTCAGAATTAAATGGCGCCTCCCATTGCCTCTGATAGGCATACCGCACCACTGTTAACCTAGGAAGTGTTAATTGATTTTTCTAACACAAAGTGAGGATTTCATCAGCCCAGTACATACAGTTATGACGGTTGACTGTTCGGTTCAATTTAATGGTTGTCTTATCGAAGCAAACGATGGCGTCAGTAAAAATGTTCTTATTCGTTTCACATGTTTGTAACCCACTTTAAAAATTCCACATTGCTCCTTGGATCGTCTTCATTCACAGCGTGAAGTATCGTGGAAATGTAGACCCTCCAATTTACTGGTTTTGAAATGCAATGGGAACTTTATTTACTGACAGCTGACTCACGCACAGCTAGCCGTAAGGACTTTGACTTTCCGGGATAACGTGTGAATGTGCGAAACACAGACTCCGCACTTCCTTCGTCCATTGCCCTTCTCTTCCTGCCGCACCGTCGTTTCTTCACATCCCACACAGTTTCGTCCCTCTCAAATTTGTCGAGTAATCGTGTCATTATTGCACGTGACAGTGGCACAGTATCGAATACTGTCCGCCATCGTCTGCGCACCTCAAACATGTTCTCTTATTTCCAATAAAACTGTAAAATCCACTTACGTGGCTCGAGAGAAGACGTTATCACCTCCTTCATTTCCTCTACAGTGGTAGTGCTGACACTCGGGGCTTCAAATAGAACTGACAACAACGGAATGGCTACAGGAGCTCGCACACACTCAACGCTGTCATTATACCGTCAGATATGTTACAAATTTTCTGTAAAAAGCGAGTAAATATAAATTTTAGACCGCCGATGTACGGAGATTTTACATTCACAGAATGAGCAAATAAAATTTGTTTTGCTCCACATACGTAATCACCTGATCGGTAATGTGTTTATATTAATAAACTCACTAAAAACAAGAAGTGTACTATATTAAGGGGTTACAAAAAACCGGATTTGTGATCTTGCTGAAAGATTTCCATGAGTTAAATTTATGGTGTTTTAATGAACACATAGGCATATTGTCGATTTATGTGTTAGTTGTTAGCATTTTTAATCTTTGATATTCCAAACCTTTGTTTCTTATTGACATGAGAGCTCACCAAACAAACATTTCCTCATATTTACATAACTTCTCGGAATATACTGAATGTTCAAAAATTAAAAGCCTAAAAAGCGGGAGGCGATTCCTTATTAAAATAAAGTCTAAAATATATGGAAAACCGTATACGTAATCAGAATATTAAAGGATATTATGATCATGTGAAAAGTGGGGTCTGAAAAAGTATTTTCGCTGAATGACTTGTACTTTCTGCCAGCGGTAGGATTGGAGGCAATTACCCACAGTATGTCCCACACTGTCGAATGAGACACGCCCATTTGGCGCGCTATGGAGCGTGTACTAGTGGAGGGCATGTCGTTGATGTGCTGACGTATCACTTCCTCAAGCCGAACAATGCGCACAGACCGAGGACAGCCAGCATTACGCATGTGTCTCTGCAACCTGGAAAACACAAGTCGCAATTTTGTTGCGGACTTTTTAGGCATTGTGCAAGGCATTAGGGGAAAATACGTTTTCAAATTCCACTTTTCACAACATCATATCTCCTTTCATATTCCGTTAGGTATATGGTGTCCTGTAGATTTTTTACTTTATTTCTCACAAAACCTCACCTCCCGCAGTTAGGGCTTTTAATTTCCAAACATTTTATATACACTTCAAAGGCAAAGTTTTTCACCACCGAGGAAACCTGCATGTGTGTGTGTGTGTGTGTGTGTGTGTGTGTATATATATATATATATATATATATATATATATATATATATATATATAGGCTGTATGTATATTATAGGAATATACATAATTGTGTAGAGAATATATTTTTAAGTGAATGTTTATATATATATATATATATATATATATATATATATATATATATATATATATATACATACATACACACACACCTACTATACGAATATTAGTAAAACGTAATAAAATAATACATTGTATTGTAGGTGTACGTGTGTTTTCTTCTGGGGCAAGCTAACGCGTATGTAGGTCTTCGCAGAGTGCTCCTAAATTTTTTTGCATTTATAGTGCACGGCAGAAGACCTTCTGGGAGAATATGGCGAGCTCCTTAAGAGAGCAGACCGTTAAATATACCATCAATCAGAAAGGTAATTCTCAATGTGTTTCGTGAAGTGAGTAGAGAGGGTAAGTTCTTACAATGGATGAATGGCTTGTGAAAATCTTGCGAAACGCATCGCCAAGCGGTGACTTGCTTCAGCGAATGAAAGTTGTTGGCGAGTGTGTTGCCGGATCGAATCCCGATCGGATTGTGCTACATTTGACTATAATGAGTATGCTCGTGAGTGCGCGGTACTGATGGTGAGTTAAGCAGCATCTGTTCGTTTAACTCGAGAATTCGTGGGGGCAGTAACTTGCAAAACAACATCACTCATGTAAAATTATAAAAAATGGCTGATACTCGAGACGACATTTAATGAACGCCTCTAATTTTCTTCATTTATAAATCAATATATTCAGGCCTCATTGGTAAGTTGTCATTAAACTGGCAAATAAGTAACATCTTGGCACGAGTCAGTCTGTAGGAGTCAGTCGGCAGGAGTAAAGTGTATGGATTCATGTATACTTAATGACGATGCAAGCCAATGACTATATGAAATCGAGTATTTCATGTACGACTACGTGCAATCCTTCAACGACTGCCCAAAAATTTAAAGGAAAACAATGCTGTTACAGTGCCAAGTCCTACAGTAAAAGTTACAATCCGCGGCGTCATAAGAGGAGTGACTCTTTGTAGAATCCATCTCATTTTTCTTAGCTGGTGTAAATGGTCCAGTCAGTTCAGTCGACACGATAGTTTAAATAAACAAATCAAGGCTTGTAAATGTAGTGTTTCCTTTCGCCCACTAAGAAACAGCATGTGATGACTTTGTTACTTCCTGTTAAAACATTACATACGGCTTTGCAGACGACGAGGGAATTCGCAATGATGAAGCATTACGACAATGACCGCATGCAGTTTATAAAATGTGATTCAATGAAGGAACACATCAAGCTCTGCAAAGGTTCGTCTAATAGGAGCCAGCAAGTGATGTCGCAAATACCTCCTGCTACATCGATGGATACTGTTTCCACAGACGATTATGACGAGACAGTTAATGCGAATGACGGAATGATTGAGTCGATTGTGTGGAATGTACACTTGCAAGGTGATTGCGTGAAGTCGACGAACTTAAAAACTAACTGTTGTCAGCTCTAAATAATGATGACTATGTGACCCTACAAAGAAAAGCAAATTTGATACTGGGGATGAAACAGGAGGCGAAGAAGATCATGAAAACAGTATGGATGATAATGATTATGATGACAGTGTTGATTAAGTATCTGATGAGAAGGATCATCATTCTCTCCACGCTCGCACACATTTCACCAACGAGTTTTCATCGACAAGTGGCACGAAGAAGACAGAAGGCGTCAAGAACGCTCTTTACATATTTCCCGAAGACACGAATAAACTTGTTGATAGACTAAGGTATTTGATTGGTCTGCTAAAACGCGAGTATCTCTAATGCATTGATGAGATATCTTCAATCATCGATGAACTAAAGGATCAGGGTTACATCAGATGGGACTGTTGGTTACTATCCATGATCTGCAAACATCTCAGAAATATAAATATTGAATGTACAACATAATTAGAAAGATAGAATGCACACAATAAGCAAATAAATTAAGTTTATATACACATACTAATGTATTTTTAATTTTTCGTACAGTCCCGATGATTCTCTGAAAGACGTATTAAATCAGTGGCGTAAACAATCGATTGCCAGAGTCTATTTTAGATAACATTTATATGAGCGTGTGCAGGAGGGGGGCTATGGTTCGATCTAAGTATTGTGTCTTACGCGGGTCGTTTAAAATTGATGATTTCTATATGGCGAACGAATGAATGAAATGGGGATATTTTTGAGGAATGTTTCGCAACTAGTTTGTTGGCCTGTTCAGTTGGTTTGGTGAGTTAGTATGGCCCATTGGTTTGGCTAGCTGTGGTAGAAATGTCTTGCGCAAATTTTGCAAAGATTTCGTGCGAAGAGTTTAGCTACCAGACTCTTATTAGAGATATACTTCGAGATTATCCACCATTCTTTGTATAGGTGGGGGTGTGGCAGGTTGGTCTTATTGATTGTTCTAGTCAGTTTTGCAAGAATTGGTCTCGTCAGGAGCTAGTTTTGTGCTCAGTCAATCTCGCCATGAACCATTCTTGGGTGGGTTAGTCTTATGTGGAGTCAGTCGTTTGCTAGTATGGTTAGTCGGTACGGACCTTTGTTGCGACTAACTAGTATTGGTCAATTATATTGACAGTGACTTTTCTCGATTTTTAGATTTCTATTAAATAAGGGTCAAGGTCAACAACAACCAACATGGCGGACGCCGACAGCGCAACCTATACTTCAAAATTATAAACCAATGTAGCTGCTTCCTGGTAGCTAAATTGTTTAGTAGTACACCAGTGCCACCTAGGTGATGTAAAAGTAAACATATTAAATCCAAAATGGCGTCCTCCAGCACTGTATAAACAAATGCAAATTAATCAAAATTAGGATGGCTACATACGACGGAAATAGCAAAGACGAGGGGATTGGGTAGGAGAGAGAAAAGGTGATCAGTTGTATTCCGGGAATGTTACTTAGAGGGGGGAGGGGGGAGGGCGCCCTACGGAAATGTAAGTTTTTAAAATAAATTTTACAATAGTAGAATTTTTATTAATAAATTGTTATTAATAATTTTTTGTAATTTTAATAACACTTTATTAGTATTTAAAATAATTTCTAAATAGTGCCTTTTAATATTCATTATTTTTTAAATTTATTATTGCGATTTTCTCATTTTTTATTTATGATTTTTTAAGGTCAAATGTTACCGTGGTCAAGGCCAAAAGTGAAGGTCAAGGTACCGACATCCAACATAGCAGTATAGTGATGTTACAAAATGGCAGCCAGTATGCCCGGGCTCCCCGTCCACTCTAAGCATAAACATTCAAAATTTTAATTTTATAACTTTGAAAAATAAAAAGAAATATTTCATTAATATTAAATAATTTTTATGAGTATTTAATAAAATTTTAATATATATATTTTTTTAATTTGTTGGGATTTTTTTGGGGGGTTTTAAAGGTCAGAGGCCAATGTCACCGCCATCCAACATGGCGGACAAGATGGTCACCGGGGATCGAAATGACGGAGCATGAGCAACTCCTATGCTCGCATCCCCCATTCCCTTGTCCCAAACTTCTCTATTTCTTTCTAATATCCCTAAACACGAATGTTTAAACAAAGTGTGAGAACAGTAAGATAAAATCCACTCTTTTTACACTAATCACACCCCTCTCTCTTTCTACTGCAGACAATTTCAGCATGGTTAAAAATATATCAGCAGTTTTTATTTACGTCAAATGTGAACCCTGTACTGTGTCTTAATTTGTGCAACTACTTTATTAATTCACAACATATTCAAAAAACTAGAAATCATTGATACAACATTTGAGCCTACATTCTTTTACACGGATGCAAATGCCTTTAAATTAAGTCCTTAAAAGGTTATATGGTATGAACTTGACGTCTCGTTGAGAGTGACATCATTAGAGCTGAAACTAGAAACTTATACAACGTAGTGAAACAGTTACAAATACGCCAGTGCCTTATCGGGACTTGAACCCATAAAACTTCGTATAGGCTGTTCAAGGTAAAGTAAGCACTTTTGAGGCCCTAGTTACATTATCCTTTCAGCCATTTTTTATTTCTCCAACACTCTCTGAAATAAATATTGCCATATAAGTAAAAAACGCAGTGTAATATATATTTCACCGGACTCTATAAAGTTAACGTCTAAGACTAAAATAATATATATTTATAGACTATTATTCCAAATGAGAGGGCTTCAGGAAGTGCTCACTTTACCGTGAACGGCCTATACCATAATATAATATGCTATCAACTGCATTCCAAAGGCGAGATTTAGAGCATCAGTTTCGGATGTAAACAGTATGATATTTTCAATTGTATGGATTAGTAAACTTAAATATTTACTGGGTCGTTATTTTGAGAATAAAAAGCTGAGTCACTTAAAACACGTAAGTTTACATGGCGTACCGCATCGCTACTTGTGTGAAGAACTTGGTGCTAATCGGTTTATTGGCCTCTAAGATGAAGCATAAAACCTTTATTTGCTTACTTGGCGCTATGTTACGAAATGGCCTGACAGGAGAGTCTGTATACGATGCATCTAATAAGTACTGTCAGCATATCAAGTTTGGTTGAATTTGGTTAGATAGTATAACATATATAACAAAATTATAAAAATATTCACATTGCCACAGATTCGAAAAATAAGCTATTGTTTCTTGCAGATAATATTATTAGAAGGCCTTAATTATCACAAATTGTCAGCAAAATTTCGAGGAAATTATTTGGCTTGTTCCGGAAATATGGCAAAATTTGTAAATTTCTCACCTGCCATTATTTTGCAAAAAAAAAATCAGAAGAGAGTGTCTTTACCCGTAATTGATGATTCTAATAAATACTGTTAGCGTACAAAATTGTGTTGGTTTTTAAAATTATTTAATAGTTATAACATACCTACTCACCTAAATTATTCATATTAACATTATTAAAAGAAGACCTGCCACAATTAAATCATGTAACTTTATATATCCTGATGTAGCACTACATACATTTAAATTTTGATGGAAATCAGTTGATTGGTCTTTGAGATATTAAATTAAATATTTTTTTTTTCATGTGACGATCTTTATTAATGGAAAACAAAAAGGTTATTTATAGAAGGTTCGATGATTGTAATCGATACGATATACGAAGTTAAGTTAAAATCGGTTACATAGTTTCGTTATTTAGCACACTAAGCTAAAGTGTTAATTTAGCAGCGATTATAAAAACAAGTTGTGGCAAACTTAAACCACACAACTTAATATGACGTACCACGGTATCGCTTGTTCGCCAAATTTGGGGTGAACTGATTGATTGTTTCCCGTGATATGTCATAAAAACTTTATTATATCATGTGTGGCAATATTACGAAATGCTGGATAAATTATGCTCTTTAAAGACAAATTTGTTGGTTATAATATATATAATGCTAACATACAAAGTTAAGTCAAAATTTGTCTCGTAGTTTCGTAGATATAATAAACTAAGAATTTTTTTTTTATGTCAGCCATTTAAAAAAAAAAATTGTGACCCAATCAAAACATATTAATTTGCATGACCTGCCATAATGCTACTTGTTTATCAAATTTGGTTGGAAGCTGTTGGCTTTCTCCGGAAACCTGACATAACTTTTAATTCGTAATTTAATACTCCCTTAGAAAATGGTGGTTAAAAGAGACTTTTGTGTGAACACAATTAATAATTAAATATACACTTTCAGCATGCAAAGTTAAATTGGAATTTATTTCATGGTTTCGGCGATATAGCATACAAATATAAAATTGCTACATAGACGATATTTTGAAAATAAATGTCTGACCGACTCTAAAACTTCCTGTTTTACATAATTTGCGGCAGCACTACTTGTTTTCCAAGTTAAGTGAGAATTGGTCAATTGTTTCCAGAGATATGAAATAAAAACATTACTTATTCGTGTAGTGCTGTTAAGCAAAATGTTGGACGAAAGTGGCTATGTGTTTGTAAATATAGTGCTTTTAATATGTGCTTTCAGCATACAAAATGTGGTAGAAGTTGACATAATGTTATGGTAGTTATACCAAATAAATAAACATTTATTTCCACCATTTTGAAAATAAGTACATCATCAATTAAAATTGCGTACGTTCACATAACCTACTATGTTATTACTAACTTGACAAGTTTGATAAGTATACGTTGAGTAGTATTCAATATATAACGTAAATTGATAATTTTTTGATGTGATAGTATCTTCCAAATTGGTGGACCAACCACAATATACATTACTAAAATGTAAAATGAGCACTTTTGAAAGCCCTGCTTAAGATCTACTTGTATGCACGTTGTGTATTATTCCCCCTTGTGTAAAATTAACATTGCCATGAGCCTCATCACTTCACTCATGCGTCAGTCAAGAAAAACTGTGAACTTATTATGAAAGGACATTTTTCACAAATATGCTTATTTTTACAATTTGATGCATTATGATAAAAAAAAACAGAAAGCGAAAGAAATAATTTAAGTAATTATAAATGGTTACTTAAAATTTTAAATTCCCCGTTCAGATATGGAACTACTTTCCTCTCATCGTTACCAACTTTACTGAGCACATACCACTCAGTGCGCCCGTTTAAACATATACAAGAAGGGGCAGTAATTTTCCCAATGTTGATTTCAAAAGTTCTCAAATTACCGTGAATAATCTTGAAATTCAATGCTTACATGATGCACTGCCAACACACGAAATTTTGTTTAAATCAGTTGAATGTTTCCCGAGATATGGCATTGCAACCTAAATTTTAAAATGGACGCCATCTATAAAGTAAGTGCACCCGGCGTGTCAAAAACTATGAAAGTCAGATGTCCTTACTAAGTACTATATGTGAATCGAGGTTGGTGAAATTCGGTTCACGCGTTCAATAGCTTTTAGGGGGGACACACACGTAAAGACACACACGCATTCACAAAAACACGCGCGCGCACACACACACACACAGTCACAGATAGAAAATTGATCTCGTAAACATTTCTTTCTTTCGGAAAGTGGGGTAATAATCATGAACCATCAATGAAGACTTTGTAAAAAATAATAAAATCCAATTTTATGAAATCATGCCTGCATTGTCCGGACAGTTAATGCATTTAAACAAATTATTTGACATTTGAGCACGTGGGTGTCACATGGTCATGTGTTTGGTTACGTGTGGCGGAAAGATACGTAGTGGTCACTCGGAAAGTAGAAATGAAGTAGGGTTTCAGAAATGTTTGAAGTAAATGTGAATTGGCTATATCTAATGGACTTTAGTATTTTCATTTGTATGGGGGAAAACATGGCGAAGGTTCCAGTACGGTCCTCGAGTACTTTTATATGAATACTAGCAGCCCGTCATCGCTTCGCTCAGGTGTTATGGAGTTATTAAAATACAACTGCGACTACCCGCGACTACCCGTGACTGCCAGCGACTATATGGGGCTGCCCGTGACTACCCGCGACAATCGGCGAATAATGGTTTTTGTTAGTGCGTGCTTAGAAAACAGCCAAGTAACTTTCTTTTCTCCGACTAGGTTTATACATTTTGAAAATTTTCAAGTATTTTTTTCTATTATATAGGCTTATAGCGTATGTCCATTTGGAAGAATGTAGATTTATTATATTGAAAGAATTATAAGAATCAACCGTGTAGTTTCCGAGATTACACGAGACATATAAACAAATAAACATAATCACACAACCTCTTTATAATAATAGTATAGCTATAGCTGACCCGATTATTTTGAGATGCAGTGCTTTGAAAATGCCGGTTTTGCTATACCTGAATGCCCTGAAATGGTGATACTAATCTACATATACCTTGAAATTAATCAACAGGTATGGTGTGTATAGTGTACTATTTTAATAGATCAGAACACTGGTGGCACGGCACGATTAATAGTGTCGTTAAAAAACTGTATTTCAAATACTCTATAAGATCCTCGAGTATTTCGCGAATTCGTTCGGCACAGAGGCAAACCTGAAACACTTGTTATTTTCTACTACTTCTGTGATTGGACAGTAGTTCTTTAGCCACGCCTCGCTTAACTGTGGGTCAGTAATAATCAGGAAGCAGTATTATGAGTACGCGTTGAAGAATGCTGTACACAGGTCTCACTTCATCGCAGCAACAAAAAGTAAACGATAGTGTTAAGACTGTGTAGAGGAATGTCGAGTCTAGCCTGCTGCCACATCAAACCGCGAAATAATCTGGGCTCTATCTATAACTCAGGCGCCGGGTAAACGGTCCCTATAGCTGATTTCATAAATTATAGTCTTGCGTACATCAAAACTATTTTGTTTGATATTTTTCGTACAGAAAAATTATAGTCGAGACAGTTTAAGCTCGGAGTTCATAATATGGGTAAATTTAAAATCAATTGAAGGAATTCATAATCTCTTGATTGTAGATTACACTACTAATAGGTTTTCACGAGAATTACGCAAGCTGTCCTGTGTTTGTCTCTAGAAAATCTCAACAAAGTATCACAGCGTATTTTTAAAAATCAGAATAATCTTACGAATACATTAATACTTTCTTCCGTGTCTCTCAAATGAGGAAAACCTAATTTTCTTGATTTTAGAATTGCACTTTTAACGTAACGTTTAGAGTGTTCTTACATTGTCCTAACTCGTTCCCAACATTACTACATTTACGCATATTTGCGTTAGCGTACATGCAGTCAAGCGTAGTGAAATTTTGAAAGAGTGGATTTCAAGATGATAAGTCAACAGTGAACTAGTTAAAACCAGGGCCACCCAGAGGATTTTGGATCCTTTAATCAATGATAGTTTTGGAGCCCCGGATTTTGGAGGTTTGAGTAATGAATGAGAGAAGAGATTTGGGCGGCTCTTAACATAGGTATTGAGAGCCGATGAGGGTGGAAGGGTGGATATAGAGAGTAGTAAGGGCTCGATGGTTTCAGATCACTTTAGATTAATCGGATTATCAATTTTATATCAAAATGATTGATCGGATTAAGGATTAATCCTATCTTAATACGACGATTTCTTTATTATTAATCCGATAAAATGATTGTAATGAAATTAGATTCATTGATCCATTTAATTTAATTTATTTAATATATACTTTTTTTTTATTTTGTGTGAATTGATGTGTATATTTTGGTGCACGAGTGTGCTAAGTGTGTTTCTTTTTTTTTTGGGGGGGGGGGGAGAGGAGTTGGGGAGCAGCATGGTAGGTCATCATCCTCGGAGGCCTGGCATTGTACTAAGGTGTGATGTGTCGGAGAAGAGGTGTATATAGGTATTGTATAATACTAATATTTAATGGTACTGGGTTATTTCCTATTTACTGTGTGGCAGGTGATTGAGGTAATGGCATATTTATGCGTAATGAAAGTATTAGGAAATAAGTAATGAAAGATGATATATATATTTTTTAATTAAATCAAGACAGTGATTTGGCTAACCCATCCTGTGTGGTAGTAATGACAAACAAGATATTAAGTGTCGGAAATTGAAACTATTTACACACAAATGCAAAATAGCTGTTTACATATCCAATTAAAAAGAACGCAACTACATGACTATCACAAATCGATAAAAACGATATATATGGCGCACATACTTGATGAAACAATATTTCCCTATAAATAAATTAAACAAATCAAATACTAAGAAATCGCAAATTACAAACGAATTATATATGCCTAGCTATCCTGGTGTGGTTAAGAAATCAAGCAACTACTAATACCTACAACGAACTATTTCCCTACAAAATCAATTCCACGAACCCAATATTAAGTAATCGAATTACAGAACCTGATTCCTGGTATCATAAAGAAATCAAGTGACGAGTTATACCTACAACGAAGGCTAAAACTATTTCCTTATAAATAAATAAAAAGAATTACAGAGCCCAGCTATCCTGGTGTTATAAGGAATGCAACGAGTAAATATAATTATATCTACAACGAATTCAAACCTGTACCTTATGACATTAAATGTTTTTAATACAGGTCCGTTCGTTTGGGAGGTTGCTGTAGGAATAAGTCCAGTGTATGACTTGTGGTGAATTATAAGCTAGGCGAGGTTTTTAACAGTGTATGCTTCGGCCATCGACTAAGGTTATGGCGGAAACTGCTCGACATAAAAACGAATTCGCCGGTTTATATTTCCACTGGAAGCTAATCACAATACTACATATATACACGTATCGCTTATAATTTAATACAGAACAATCTAGCACTTCCAGTTAACATGGATAAATAAAGATTTCCAAACTCGCAAGTGACACTATTCATACGCATTCTGATTATACCTACAACGAAGTCAAAAACATATCCTATTTCCCTACAAAACAATCACTTATTAAGAGCGCAATTTACTAACGAAGTGTTATAAAATAATTAAATTTTAACCAAACAAAATATTGTACTAGACATACACGCACGTCTCCCTCATCGACTCTCAGTTCTACAATAGACAAGGACGTTTAGGTTTTCGGAGTTTGTATAAAGTATGTGTCTTTTAGCAGAGCAAGCAGCAGACATCCTCGTGTTGATTCACAGCCATAGTAATTTGTAAGTAACACTCGATTTTATCGAGTGATTAATAATAATTTATTTTTTTCATAATATTTTAGTTTGTTGCAAGCCAAAGTGATGCACACCGTCACTTGATGATATAGGGTGAAGACAGCCTGGACCGTAGTCTTTACCCGTGCTGTGCGGACAAGAGGTCGTATACCTGAGCATTTAATGGTATTTCTTTCAAACCACTTTTGCCAAGCTAGACAGTATCACCAAAGTCTTCCAACTTCAGATGTGTCGACGAGCTTTCTACAACTCACTCATTCCTTTTCATATCGCTTCATTTTTTTTTTCTCGGGCACTTCTATATTCCCCCAATTCTTCAATTTTCTAAGCTCTTTCATATTTCTTGGTTTTCAAACTATTTTCAAAAAGGAGTTCATAAACAACGAAGTTTTAAATGTAATATGAAATAATTTATTTTGTAGTATTGAAACTATTTCATCGTCATTCACAAATACTATATCATCCCAATTACTTCATCATTCACAATCATAAAAATACAAATAGTGTAAAATAATATCTCCATTCATTCACAAATACTTCATTTTCAGACACTCGGTCCCCATTCATACACAAAATATTAAATAGTGACATTAGGAATTAACAGAATTAAATAAAAACACATTACTACTGTTTAAAATAATAAAAATTTATTTATATTTACTTTTTCAAAAAAAATCTTTAAAACTATATATTTACAATCTTCATACAACGTTTACAACAAACATTTTAAGAAATTTCATATTTTACAAACATCAAGATTTCATAACCAACACTTACTTTATAACAATTATATGCTAAAACTAATTTATTTACAATACCATTAAAACAATATAATAATAATTTAACAAAGCATACGTACAAGAAAAGCAAGAACAAATATATATAAAATTTTTACCTAAACAATCATTTCTTAAAAAACAAGTTCATATTTACTAAAAAAAAATTATTTTACAAAAACATTCACACTCACATTCATACATATTATTTAAAAACACTATTCTTATAAATATAGTTACAAAACAAGAACAAAAATATATACAAAAACAGACAAGTGATATTAGACATCTACACACACCAGTGATGGCCATAACACACACACACACACCTAGATTTCAAGCGATGTTATGTCACACTGTGAAGAGAAGCCCAGGGAGTAATGTAGATAATTTCTTGCTTGAATAGTGACAAGAGGTATTGGATCGAAGACAGGTTCGATGGAGTTATGAAGTTAGCTGGTATCGTGCAAAGCAGTTAGGCAAACAGGTAGGATTTTCTACGAGAGGAGAGAGGAACATCGATTCGATGTTTATGCAGCAGAGGCTGTAAACAGCTGTAGATGTTGCAGAAAGCTGTTGTAGAGGTTGCAGACAGCTGTAGTGCTGCCTTAGGATGTGGAGTCTGTGCTGCTATGTGTGGTGCTGGCAGATGGTCATCATTAGCAGTGTGGTACTGGAAGTTGTGGTGTGGTTGGCAGGGCTGTATTTACTGTGGTGCTGAAATAAATGTTGCAGGAAAAAAAATTTTCTTAGCAATTTTGTAGTGCCCCCAGGGTAAGGTCGATACTCCATCTGCCTGAATGTAGCACTTATCGTCCAAACCCGACAATACTACCTTGGTCACACATTCTGCGTAGACTTCATGACCATGCGAACGAAAGTTATATTGGGTCCCCAAAACTCTGGTGCAATTTTCGAGGCAATATTGATAATCCTTGTATCAGAACTTCTGCAAGATGTCCTTTGTCTTGCGTTTACACTGCTTATTCGCAACAGTGTATGCGTAAAGCTTGGGACGTCAACCTATAAAATGTGTGACTATACGGCCAGCACATTCATTTTTCATAACTCCAGTACAGCCTTTGTTCTCATGAGAGAATCCTTGCGGGTTATCGCAGGCACAGTTAGATATATCAAACCATGCTTTTAAAAATGAGGTAATTACTTCATAGCGTATACATAATTACAAGCATCAGAATAGAATAATGAATCGGTATCGCAAAAAAGAAGATGCAAGGCTGGCAGAGGTAATTCGGTACATATGTACTGACAACGAAACTCACATAAGGTTAATTTTGGGAGCTCAAGAATGGCAACACCAGTGTACAAAGGTTTGTTAAATGTAACATAATTCTTTGACATCTCAATCAGGACCAGATTTTCATCGATTATTTGCCTTCAGTGGAATGCCAGACGACCTATGAGCTCTCCAGCCCAGTAGATCGTATCATACCTGTAAACGACTCTTATGTCCCTTTCCTGGGGGACATTCTGCAAAGTTTTTCCGTATATAGAATTATTCATCAATTTGAAAAACGATTTCTTGAATTCTTTCGCAGCCTGAGCATGCTCCTCAATGTTGAATTCGATGTACTGCTTCATGAATACATTCTGCTCCAAGCCAGAACACGATGAATAGAGTCAAGTTTGGCCCCCTACATCAAATTAGGCTTCAGTGTTTCCCCGTACATAACATTCTTTCGCACCTGATTGTCAAAAGAAGTTTTTCATGCAAGCCATTCGGAGGTATGGGAGTTACTGGGGCCAAAGGTAGACCTGAAAGAGCATCATGGCATTCGTCAGGAAAAGATAAATTCACTTCCACCCAAGAGCATGTGTCACCGCCATTCACCATGTTCGCGAAATTCCACAATGAAAACACGTCAGCCTCAACACACTCAAAATTGTAAATCGGAAGCATGTATAGCATCGGGTGATTGTACAGCCCGATCACTTCGAAATAGCATATATATTTCGATATCACACTGGTATTGTAATTATCATCCATGTAAATATTATTGGCTTCCACATGCATTCTGGAAACCTGGGTAATGCCGCCCCTAACCCAGCATTCTACAAAAATAGACATGTCTGGGTTGGTCAACAACTCTAGCTGCTCATGTGTCATTGACAATAAAGCATCCCATGAAAGACGGAGCTGTGACGTACATGATGCGGTCAAGAGCGTAATGAGCCAAACATATAATCCTGAAATTCTCAAAAATATCTGTCATCAAACTAGTGCCCACGCGTAAATAGGGAATGGCATACTGCAACATGTTTACGCAGTTGAGCACATCCCATGCTGCTTGAGCATGAGTGCAATACTCATCGCAAATGCCTTCGCCTTTCGTTACATTATTAAATGCGTTCTTTGGTGGGAGTCACTTGCACATCAGACTGTCTGGTGACTCAACAAAGTAATAAGGAAAAACTCTCTTCCATTTTGCCAATTCAAATTGGGTGTTTTCTGGAAACATCGAGCGGGTGATACTCAACTACACATGTTGTAAATTACCTGCCAAATTTTTCAGAGAGGCAGTCATGAACTGGAATGAATCATTAAAACATAATTTGAAATATTGTGCATTTCCATTTAAATCAGTCCCATTAGGAATTTGTTTGGGGATACATTTATATTTCTCTAGGGTCATTTCAATCACCTGAATTTTACCCAGGTTTTCAATTACCACAGTTCCATTGGGTTGTGTTATGTGACACTCAGCCAAAGGCTTTATGAGAACGTGATCATCATAAGTCGCCTGGTTATGAAAGGCAGCAACAAGTTGTCTCTTGGGCAGTCTGAAGTTCAAGTTGCATTTATTATGTGCGCGAACTCTGATTTCACCTGTCAGGTGGTCATGATCGACCACAAAATCATCTATACCAAGCTTTTCCTTACAGATGTAACAACATTTCTGAGCAGCCAACCTAGCTTCATCAGCAGGGGTTTTTGACTTCATCAGAACAATTATGCTGTAAATTCCTGCAACCTACTTTGTTAGTTCAACTAATTTATCTACTAATTGGCACATACAATCAGCATCCACAAACTCAAAGTAGTTAGATAAACTAGGATTGTATGAACAGACCAACAAAATGCTACAAGCATATGGAACATGTTGGTTGATGGTAGTTGTATTAATCATTTCTTTATTAGGCATGCCAGTGGACTAGGGTTTCAGGCAACTTTCAATGTTGCATTAGGCGACAAAACCAAATATCTGCTAATTGCTGTTACCCTTAAATTCCACGTACTTGTCAGCACCAGTAGGGAAAGTACTGCGAACAGCCTTTTGTTACTGGTAAAGAATAGTGTGACATGCAAGTTTCTCTTCAGTTCTGAAATACTGGACACAATGCTTGCAAAAGAAGTTCTTGTTGGCTCTCTTACTCAGCTGACTACCAACCAGCTGTGAAAAATTCATAATGCATACAAAATGCACATGTGCAGCATTATCACTAGTGTGAATGGCCTAAATATTTACGTGGGGATCATAATGTACAGGAGAAATATGCAACAGTACGATCACCCCATCTTTTTCAAAGTTTCGTCATTTACATCACTATCTTTGTCCACCACACAGTAGACATTGATAGAAATTGAATTGTTCTTCTAAAACTTACGAATATCCTGAATGACAACAGGTGTTGACAGACTTTCAGTATTCAAAACATCATGAGGTTATGGATATGAAGCTGATCTGCAAACATTTTGTGTTGCAGGAAAAAAATATGCTATGATGGCGTTGACATTTCCTCCGGGCAGCATACATCGACAAAAGCAAGGCGATAGAAAATTAACTTGGGTAGTTACGTGTATGCAGCACCTATGATGAATAGCCTGTATTGTGAGACATGCTTATCCATGTACGATACCAGTTGAAAACTCCAGCCTGAACCACCAGCAATAAACTCTTCAAGCCTGTCAGTCAAGTAAGCCTTAATTGTCTCATCATAAATTACACAAACATCGGATGGATGTAAGACAGGAAGGGATTTGCTCTGAAAATAAAACGTTTCCATAGTCCAGGTTTGATGCCAGTACTAAATTGATCAGAGAGTCGCTACACCTCGAGAAAAAACGAGAAAAGTCCTCATTTGTGTTAAACCTATCGTTACATATTCGCACATCAGTTAGCCTGCTGGCGAACACTGTGCCCAATAGCTCGTATGTGAGGTCTGGCAAAGGTTCCACTGAAGCTGGGGAATCGGAAAACGAATTATTTTCCATTTCCCTAGACGAAGTCTGTATAACTGACTCGGAACTCGCTTGTGAAACGGACGAAACACTTTCCGAATTACACAAATTTTTCATGTCAGATAGAAACTAATCAACTAACAAGCGATCGACCATTCCATGTCTGGGGGAAGCAGACACAATTTGACCTGTTGTTGTTGATGGACTTTCTGTGAGTAATTTAATGTCCAAATAAGTAACTTAAAGATTCTCCAACAAGAGATCGAATCGCCTCCTCTAAGGCGAAGTGACAATGTCTTGATAGCTTGACCTTTTCGGTCTTTCCATCTGCGATTCTGTCTCTGAATCACTTACAAAAATATCTTTCAACAAACTGTCAATGCTTTTTCACTTGTATTCACTCATTGTCTCTCCCTAATTTTTTTATTTCCTGTTACAATAATTGGTGCATAGTTCTGATAAAATAAAAAAACCACTATGTATTGACTTACCATGATGTATCGATGTATTTGTAAATCGAATATTTGTTTGTAACATCCTGAACAGAGGGGAAATATTTTACTTAAATTACTTTGTTTTAAAATTGGAATAAAATAATATATAAATTTAGTGAGGAAGCTAAGTTGTGTGTTTGAAAAGCAGCATGCTCATGTAGTTTTCAACAAGGCGATGTGTTTAGATAACATACAGGGATGCATAATCTGACGAGGCGATGGGGGAGTGGACAGCCTGCGAGAGCTTGGAACATGTTTGGGAAAACAGCCACTGGGTACAGCGAGAACCAGCTTACAGAGTTGCCCCCGTTCCCCTGTCAACGGCCTTCCCTGCAGTGCTCCACCACGAATGCGAGGCGCAGCCAGAAGAGTGTGTCGCCACTTCCAGTCCACCCCCTTCTGCCGACTCCAGCTACCAGAGTGGCAAGATCGCGCATCTGGCCACGTCTCTACAGTTAGCAATATATACCACGTTGTCAAACATGAGACCAGTTTTTTGAAGGGCACAGTCTACGTGGTTCATAATAAGCAAACAGGGTTTAAAATAAAGTTAATACTTTAAAGTGTCAACATTGTATTGAAGTTGAGCAAATTGTTGAACATGATATGTTTAAGAGAAAACATTAAACATTAATTGACTTTTTTTCCAATCTTAAAAAGAATGTATTACATAAATTGAGGTAAAATTATTTTCTATATTAGAAATAAAAAAACGTGATTAACCATGTTTGTCTACAAAGTTTAAGCGAGGGGAATAAGTTTTGCACTCTTACAACTAAACAACTAATACACTCAATTAAGATACTTATGTTCTAGCTAAACATTTAATACCCTCAAGCATCAACTTAAAATATTTAAATTATTAAACAATTTTCATAATTTTAGAAATAACTTAAAAATTTAAAATTTTAAAATAAAATTCTCACTCACTACAATTTCAATCATTCTCCAGTCATTAGATTTGCTAATATCCAAATATCAATCTTTCTTTTATCTGTCTCCATACAAAACATTCTGAGCAGAGAGTAGGGCAGGTCTATGCGACCTCCGAATATGCCTCGTGTATCTGCGTTAGTAACCACTTATTTCTTTCTCAGCTTCATAATTTATACAAAACATTCAAACATCAAACCCACCCAGAATCTCTTTAAAAAAATCTACTTAAAAACTAAAAATTTAAAAATACCCATATTTTAATTATTCCGCAGTCCTTAGATTTACTACTGTCCAAATATCTTTCCTTCATCTTTCGCCATACAAAACATTCTGAGCAGAGAGTAGGGCAGGTCTATGTGAGCTCTGAATATGTCTTGTGTCTCCGACTTAGCTCCCACTTATTTTCTGTCTGTTCCATAATTCACACAAAACATTCAAACATCAAACCCATCCAGAATCATATAAATAACTACTTAAAAAGTGAAATTTAAAAATTTAAAATTTGCTCTTCAGCTATTTTAAAACAAACACATTCAAAAAGTTAAACTAATTTAATAAAATCCTGGTAGAAATTCAAAAAGTTAAACTAATTTAATAAAATCCTGGTAGAAATTCAAAAAGTTTTAACAAATACCGAAGAAGTTACAATTAATTAAGAAAATTCTGGTAGAAATTCAAAAAGTTTTAGCAATACCAAAAAAAATTAAATTAATTTAAGATAATTCTGGTAGAAATTAAATAATTTTATCAATACCAAAAAAATTAAACTAATTAATAGAAGTCCTAAATGTTAATCATATTTACTTACATAAAGACTACTACCAAAAATTGCAGGTGGCAAGCAAGCTGTGATCCCCAGTTCAGGCAGCTGAGCATCCGGGCAAGGCCTGAACCCTGGGCAGCTAGCCAATGGTCTAACCTGAAACCCAGGCGAGCACCGTGGGTGGGATATCCGAAGAGGCTGGCAACAGGTCTGAGCAGGGGCCAAAAGTCGGCTACCCCACAATGCCACGCGAGATACTGTCAGATTCTGACCAAGCGGTGGGCGGCCTACAGGTTCCTGAGTGCAAGCGTTTCAAACCCTTAACAACATCGCAAATACCCACCAGCATCTCTTGAGTTGGGGGTGAGACTGGTTTGCAAAAACATCTAAGAGAGGAGGTCCTCACTGCATGGTGGTTGAATAGCAAATGAGGGGATTCAGGCATGGCCCTTTATATATAGGTCAGAAACCCTCCTTTGTCATACAATTTATATATCCCTATTCATTACAAATGTGTTTGTATTGGAGAAATAACACATTTTAAAACAGTTTCAGGTCAAATTTAACCAAATTTAACACAAATTTACAGCAATAAAAAGGTTATTTTGCAACCAGATGTGTGTTTAGTCCTTAGCATGTACACTTTGGAATGTTATGTGGAACATGGGTATTTATTAGGTTTTAAGATATTAGATTTTATTTTTAATTGTGTTTGTATTTACCGATTTTGTACACTAACAATTGTGATTCCAACACAAGCTTTTTAAACCAGAATTTAATGGATTATGTTTGGAAACATTTTTGCATACAGGAACCAATTTCTGTTTCGAATTTCCATTAATTATATATTTTTAATTACATGTTTAGTTCATTTTTCCTAGACAGACTTTTATGCAACTTGTAATATATTTAATGGTTACTGACTTTCAAACCAGATTAAAATCATAGTTGCATTACCTGGGATTCGAACCCAGAAACTACAAACTAGATTACAATTAACCATGCTTTACCCAGGACTTGAACTCAGAAGCTACAAACTAGATTACCATTAACCATTCCTTACCTGGGATTCGAACCCAGAACAATTGTACTATAGCATAATCCAACTACTCTATGGAGGTCGGCAAAAGCATGACCTATTTTCTGTGTAAATATGGTGTTTTGTAAAAAAATAGTATCTTTTCCAAAAACAGTTTCAAATATCTTTAGTTGTTTTTAAGCATAACTTTTCCTCTGATTTTCATTACAACAGTCTTTCGTATTAATGAACATTGTTTTTTTTATAGAAACCAAACATCTTTTAACTTGCTGCAACATTTTTTTTTATAGAAAATTTTAAGAATCTCCCTGTTGAGACATTTTATTAACCAAGGATAATATTATTCCTTTCTTAGGTAAACAAATTTTCATTTCACAGTTCTAAAGAGGAGAGGTTAAATAAACATACAAAGGAATTAATTTTAAAACATAAATTTATTCACAAACTGTTACAAAAATATATACTACTATAGGTTGTATCAAGTAAATACAGGATGTTTCAAAAATATATACATACAATTTTCAAGAAACTAAAATAGCTTCCGAATCATAGCACCACTAAGTATAAGGTGTTACACAAATTTATGCACAGTATTTTTACTACAGGATGTTACCTAACATTTACAGTTTTAAAGAAACAAACATAGATACCTTAACTTACACAAGGTAACACAACAATTAGCAAATATTTTAAAGACAAGTTATAAGCTATTAACAACTTCTTTAAACAAAGTTTTCATACACTTGGACAATATTGGTTTTAAATCCTTTTTTTGAACTCTACTTTCAAGAAGGGAGTGTTTATTATGCCCTGGTTTGATTCTATTGGTTTTACATGAACATCTTTACATTCAGGTGAATGTAAAATGACACTTTCAACTAAGTCTCAGTATGTTTCGACATAGTTTGAGTGAATGGCTTCAGTACTAGATGAATGATGTGTTGTTGCAGTCAAGTAGAACACAGGACATTTAGTATCATCATTGCATTCAATCAATTCATGGTTTTTTCATCATGTAGCAGAAAATAAATAATTTTATAATGGAACACGCCATAACAAGTTTCCATAAACCCATGGAGATCACTATTACACCACAATGTGTAAGTTATATTAGACTTTCCTGGTTCGACATAAACATAATGATTTCCCAGATGAAAATACATGTTACTCATGTGCAATCCAAAACTCAACTGAAAATAAGCATTAAATAACAATGTGTGTATACTGAAAAAATCTCCTTTATTGTTTAAAGTTACACAGTGATTCTAGAGTAATTTTATTTTTGCTAGTTTTATTGTTCGATGGACATAACACTTTGATGAAACATACAATACATGATATATTATAAAACTTTTTATGATAATGGAATAAGATATGAATATCTTTATCACATTCTTCGAAACACTGATATTGTAAAGTATTATCTGATGTATAGATAAGATGTTTCAAACTCTGTCCTTCTTTGGAAAATTTTGTTACAATATGCTCATTCTTAAGCTTATGATTTCTATCTGCACTGGTTTACAAGACATTTCGAACTATTGCATTTAGTTAAAGTAGAATCCAAACTACATGGCTTATTATGTGCTATCAAACATTCAGACCAGTATGTACAATTAAAATGAATGTCTGAATCCCACATTTCCTTAAAAAAATAACATGTCAACATGGCAAGCCATAAGTTACAGAATACAAAACCTTTTCATTAAACAAATACTTGAAAATAGGCGAGAACATTATTCTGAAATTGCCACTTCACCTGCATTAAAGTTTCTAAAATTAGGTTTTGCATGTCTCCATCACAGGTTTCCTTCCAGTGAACAATGATTCCCAAGTGAGACCTGGTGATTTGGTAGGCGATAACTCTATTACCTCGTTCCTCTACCACATCTTTGGTAAGGCTGGCTATCATCAGGTCTTCTAATGTAGATGGCAGTTAATTGTTGGGTCAGAGCTACATCACAGCACAATCATTGCATGCTATGCTTTCACCAATCCGAGTACCAAGATTGTTATCGAAAGTGTAGCACCAATGTTCTATATTGTTTGATACTTGAACTTGTAAAATACCATTGTATGGTTTGAAGAAAACTATTCTGTATCCTATTTGCTGGACCTTTTATACATGTGTTGGCCTGAAGACACTAAATATGACTGACAATTTAATACTAAACTGTCTCCTTTATATACTATGGCAGATTAGATGTTCTTGCTTTTATGGACTTTGCATTCCCAAATACCATAGGCAGTAATTAATTCTTGGTTTCCTAAGTATGTAAATTGTTTCATGTTACATTGCTCAATTCATACTGTAGGAATAGAGCAACAAAAACATTACTTCTGCATGATATATTTGATTTTCTTGTATGACGTACGTTTCATGATGTGTCCAGCTTGAGCTTCAAATACAAAGCACAAAATATTTGCCTAAAACAAATGTCGAAAACTTTTGAAGTATTTTCAAGACTGATTAAAGACAAAATGTAATGTTCTTCTCTGTTACACATCTGAATTTGTAGTGAACTATCTTCTTCTTTAAATCCAAACCACACTCTTCTGTAGCGTGGAGTAACAATAGTGTAATGAAGTGATGGGTAGAACCTATCCATCGTAACTGATGTTCAGGTATATGGTTTTTTCTTTATATAGTTAGATTTTCTTCCACTATGGAGAGATACTAGTTGTTTAACGACATCTTGGTTTAATCGAATTTATTGCCAAAGTATTGCTCTGCCACACTTTGCATTCCCACATTCTACAAGAAGATCTTTAAGGTGACTACTTCCTTTCATTTGCGTGATGTGTTCCTTAGTATTACACATTTCTTTACACAAGGTAGGGCTGTTGTAGAACTCTCTACTTAATTTAAATTCTATTTGTTTAGTTCTTGCTTCCTTGGTTATTTTTTCACTTAGAGTTATAAAAGATAGTTCCTCAAAAGAACAGGCAGTTTTCTGTCGGTTTGCATGTTAAAGACTGAGCAGCCATAACACAATACCCATTCTTTATAGGTATTTCCTGCGAAACTTTGTGAAAAATTCCAGTGCTCATCTCTGTTGCACATTTGTAATTTGAAGAACGTATTGTCTTTAGTCTTGAGCCACACTCTCTTGTATCTGCACACCACACTCTCGTATGCTGGATTTAAAACAAACCAATGCATGAGAGATTTAAAACTTACTATTTTACTATTATTATCATTATTCGCATATTAAATGGAAAGTTCTTTAATTACAAAAGATGTGTCTTGATTATTTTCAAATCCTTACACATAGCACATCATTATGACTTTATTTCTTTTTCCCTATAAACTTCAAATTATATAGCATTTATAGAAAGTCTACAAACTTGTTTTACATGTCTTGTTCGTCACCTCGGAATCAACTTCGTCAACCCCATAATCATCCATTCGTAAATCGGGAATGATCCTAGCTTCTATTAGCTGTTCCAACCTTTGTAACATCCAATCCCTCTGCATAGGTTTTTGCTTGACGTTAACGAAAGTGGGCATACCATATGGGCAGTCTTCACACGGATGATAAGACACAATATCCTCATCTGCTCTTATCTGTTCAGGTAGGAATTGATAGACTAATTTTATTTCAGGGGATGGAAAAGTGATAGTAAATGCTTTAGACAGCGCCCACAATTGAGAACAGTCTAAACTTAACAACAATTTCGCCTCTCTGAGAGCTAGATTCACATTGAAAACTTCTACGCACTCCTCATCACTGTTATCGCAGCAGTGGCCTTCATGCATTAAACATGTTGCGAGATGATACTGGCAAAGAGAGAAGTAATCCCTGTAGATTTTTGTGGCCCAACTCTCGATGCTGTGGACACTTGACGTTGTTCTCGGAGCTGTGGACGCCTGGAATTGGTTCTTGGTGGTGTGGACTCCTGGCATAATTCTGGATACTGTGGATGCTTGGCATAGCTCTCAATGGTGTGGACACCTCACATAGATTGCCATTCTTTAGGTGTCTATTGCAATGTACATACGATGTAACTTTGGTAGCTGTTGACATAACACTGTGAAAAAATTGATTTATTCCCTTCTTATATTGTAAATTGGTACAAAATGACAGCAATTCACTTTAAGTTAGCTTAAAATGGGGTATTTTCCCAAATATCATTAAATTTGGCATATTTCAACTCTGATAGAAAAAATTCAGCCTTTAATAAATATGATGTCGAAACAAAGTATTTTTTAACAAAATAACTTTATATTTGTTCAAGTATACACATTTCTGATATATGGTTTAACTGACAGTCACACATGGAAGCTTTCTTTATAACCTAAATTTGAGAGAACTTTACACAGAAAATATGTATTTTCTCTGACATGCATAAATATTTGAATATGTATGCACATGTCTATTGTTAAAACCTTTTGACTTGTGTATCGTGTAAATCGGATGATATGTGTTTGAAATCAGAGTTATTACAATACTTAAAATATAAATTATATATAAAAAGTCTTTGACTGGCGTGAGATTTATTTAGTGAAAATATCTCTTGTGTGAAATTATTCATAGCTTCCTGGATTTCGGTCGGATTTTAAAATGAATGACTTTATTGGAAATACCTTAAATTTAAAATCAATACATGTACTACATAATAGGAAATACTTTGAACTTTAAATTTATTCTAAATTTCCAGATTAAAATTCATTTCTTCCATCTTTGTAGTTAATGACCAATTCTGACCTAAATATTAGTGTTGAGGAAATAATTTTTCAGTGGGACATGGTAAATTTCTTTTTCGATACCAGTAAACTTTCAAAACTGGTCTGTGTCTGGGGTTCGAGGCTTTGGCAACTGTCTTCAGGACAGGGTAAAGACTCAGGCAGGGTCCAAATTCATGGCCAAAGGGGTGGGAGGAAGGCAGGGCTCGTGCTCGACAAACACATGCTTTTCGGAAGGGTGGGGAGGGACAAGTTTCCAGCAGTACCTTCCAACCGTCCCCACTAGCCAGAGAGAGGCCATTTTATTTTCTCGACAACCCTTGACTTGAATACAATGCAGAGCTCCAGTGTTAGGATCTACCATTTCACAGCACACTGGAATCATGGGGCGCAGTGCAGCCTTACCTGAACAGAGGACCTGCCTGGCTGCAATGACTAACCACTATTCTTGTTAAGCACTTTATTATTTTTTTAAGCATGTTAGTAAAATAATTTCGGTTTTTTATAAGTATCGATTATCGGGAAAATTTGCATGTGAAATGTTTATCGGAGGCCGATCTACTTCTGGATAATTATACCAAGCTACCTTTGTGAGAGATTGTGTTAAGAGTGATTACGTAAAGGTATTTACATGCATCTATGATTTTTTAAACATAATTTTGTATTGATTTAAAATAATTAATGGTTTTTTTCTTCGAGGAAGTGCCAGGAGTTTATAGTTCAAATTGTTCTGTTACATGGTGATTATGTGCTATTTCTATTTTTAAGTTAATCTACGCCATAATTATACCAATCAATTTTTTCTTGATAGGGGAATTTATGCACAGCGAACTAGTTTTCTGGATATGTCTTTAAGTAGTGCAAGTCAATGTTTTTTCCTATTGAAGTGAAACTGTGTATTAATAATTTAAAACGTACCATTGGGATAAGTTTTTTCTATGCGATTCATTTTACATCCTTGATGTTGTAGAACTGAGAGGCGATGAGGGAGACGTGCATATATGTCTAGTAGACTATTGTGTTTGGTTAAAACTTAATTATTTTATAACACTTTGTTAGTAATTTGAAATTTTCATATCTGATCGATTTGTAGGGAAATAGGATATCTTTTTGACTTCGTTTTAGGTATAATTCAGAATGTGTATGAATAGCATCACTTGCGAGATTGGAAATCTTTTTATTTTTCCATGTTAACTGGAAGTGCTAGATCATTATGTATTAAATTATAAGCGATACATTTCTAGTATTGCGATTAACTTCCAGTGGAAATATAAACCAGTGAAATCGTAAACAGAGATATATAATTTTAATTTATTTTTGACATAATGTTTAGTTATTTTAATGTTAAGCAGTTTTTGCCATTAATTTAGTCGAGGTCCGAAGCACACACTGTTAAAACCTTGCTTAGCTTATAATTCACCCGAAGTCATGCACAGGACTCATTCCTACAGCAATCTCCCAAACTAATGGACCAGTATTAAATCATTTATTGTCGTAAGGTACGTGTTTTGAATTTGTTTTATCTATATATCTATTAACTCCTTGCATTCTTTATACCACCAGGATAGCTGGGATTTGTTATTCGTTTATTTATTTATAGGGAAATAGTTTTTGCCTTCGCTGTATGTATAACTCGATACTTTATTTCTTTATGACACCAGGAATTAGGTTCTGTAATTCGATTACTTAGTATTGGATTCGTGGAATTTATTTTTGTAGTGAAATAGTTCGTTGTAGGTATTACTTGTTGCTTGATTTCTGTATAACCCCAGAATAGCTGGGCTCTGTAATTCGTTTGAAATTTGTGATTCCTGAGTATTTGATTCATTTAATTTATTTACAGGGAAATAGTTGTTTAATCTAGTACTTGCATCGTAAATATAAGTTTTATCCATTTGTGATAGTCAAATAGTTACGTTCGTTTTAATTCGAATTATAAACAGCCATTGTGTATTTGTGCATAAATCGTTTTATTTCTGACACTTAAAATCTTCTGTTTGTCATTACTACCATACAGGACGGGTTAGTCAAATCACGGTCTTGATTTAATTTTAAATAAAATATATTGTCTTTCAACACGTATTTTCTAATAATTTCATTTCGCAGAAATATGTCATTGCCTCAGTCGCTTATAAGGACGCCAATACCATTAAATATTAATATTACACAATACATATATACTCCCCTTCCCCTACACATTAAACCTCAGTATAGTCCGAGGGTGATAACCTACCATGCTGCTTACCCCCCCCCCCCCCCTGCTCCACCCAAATTAAATAAATAAATAAATGCCCTCAGCACAATCTGGCACCAAACTATACACTTATCAATTCACAAAAAATTCCTAAATTTAACAAATGATTGATTAATTTACTTAAATTAATTTGATTAATCTAACTAATTTCATTACAATTAATTTATCGGACTGAGATTTGAAAAATTCACTGAATTAAGATCGGATTAATTTTTAATCCGATCAATGAATTTGATATCAAATTTATAGTCCGATTAATCAAATGTTATCTGAAACCATCAAGCCCCCACTACTATGGAGCAATACCCGTACGCAAGAGAATGGGAAACGGCAGTTTCCCGAGAAGACGCGCCTACCAGCGGCATCATCCAGCACGATTCCAACATGCGAAATTCAGGGATGCGACCTCGTCGGGAATCGAACCCGTTTCGCTCAGTTAGGAGGCGAGTAAGTTTACCACTATAATTCCGGGCCGCGGCTTGGGAAAAAGACATTTTTGTGGCCCCGTATTTGATGTGACTTTACGTTCTTTGAATATTAATTACGTTTTTTATTCTACGTTACTGGTAAAATACATGTAGCTAGGAAACGCTAGTCAAATTTATTTTTCAATATCATATAATCTGTTACATAATTGTGCTAGTTGTGCACACTATTTTATAAGTGGAATTTTCTTCATCATAAGACAATGAAAGTAAATTATCAGGAAGAATATATTTGTGTGTCTAAAGCTTTAGAGGAGGCAAGGTGTAAATAGTCCAATTTGTTCCCACCTAGTCTACCTACAATTTAAATGACTCTACCACCACAACCAGTAAAAGCAATCCCAAAATGGGCAGTCTTCGTGGTCTTCGGACTGTCCTCGTTTATCCATTCACTTTATTAGTATACCCACTAGTGTAGTTTGAATTCTTTTTGTGACGATTTGACCCAATTATTTTTTAGGAAATCTCTAAGTTTTTTGCATTATTATCCACAACAGCAAACCTTGGCTCTGTTTTTGTGTATACTTTCGTTTTATTTTGCGACAGACAAAAAATATCTTAAGTGGCATGTGGACAAATCAGTACTTAATTATAACAGTTAACACAAATTCAAAGAATGACAAGCAATGAAAAGCCAAATTCTATCCCAAGTACCATTTAAAAAATGGCTTTGTCTTCTTCTCTTCCTTCTTGGTGCTTAAGTATAATTTAAAACACCAACTCCTTTTCTAATAAAAGTACCACTCCGTCCAAACGACATGGCAACTAAATAGTTCCATTAGAACTGATGGATGAATGTACTGGTTTCTCTCAGTAGATGAGTTGGTATCTAGTCATGAAAACTTGCAGAAGGGTTAGTTCGAAACGGTTGCATCTCTCTAATGCCATTAATAAATTTTATTAAATATATTTTGAAGTTCACATATGTTGATATAAATTACCATGTTAAAGCCTCTGCGATTGCAGTGAAAGTTTCATTTTGAAAAGTAAAGAATTTGCAGTATTTTTAAGGGCTAAAATTTGAAGCGAACAGTGGCATAAATAATTGTTAATAATGTTTCGAATATTACGTTAAAGTATTGATTACATATAAAGTACATGTCTGGTGGAAATTTAATCACAGTTAAGGTATCACGAAATTTTCACAGGTATGACTTAATAAATATAATATTTATTGGTTTCTATAATATAAAGTGTATAAGGAAGCATAATCCATAGAGTGACTGAATCATGCATTTAATTTAAGTCTTAAGTATAGGCCAGAATTATTCAGATTGTATCTAAATTTGACCGACAAACTTCGGCTATAGTTTAATCATGAAAGAATAAGTTGAAAATATAAATACAACATATGGTCTAAAGTGTACTAAGGGTGGTACATATCTTTAGCAAAGTTGGATCTGTAAAACTTGTTTATTTCAAATATTGAAAATTATATTTGTGATGGAACACTGATTGTCTGGCTAATGGTTAACTGAAAAAAGTTCTTCAAACACCGCAATACTTGTCGCTGTCATCAAATTATTTCTTTAAATAATCACTCTTACTACCAGTATTTGGAATTAACATCCACGTCATGGTAGCACATTCGTGATTTAAAGGATCGATAATTATCCTCACGTCATAATTGACAAAAATGTCACCTTGTGTAAACACTCTAAACCTCATCCAATGACACACTGAATTTGGAAGAAGTTGCTATCAAAGATTACATGTAATGGCAAGTACAGTTTGAAAATGATTTTCTATTCAAAGAGGACGACATTGCTGGTCGACCAACTGGGACTTTCTTACATAACCAGATCATTGAGTAGAACCTTGCTTATCCAGGCTTCGTAAATTTAGAGTTCTGGTTTATCCGGATTAAATATCGAAGTACAATACGGGCAGTGTAATAGTATTTTATTGTGCATTCAAATGAAGTCGTGCTTTACTGAATGTTGTTAATGTTCCCACTCAACATGTAGCTACGTTGTAAATACAGTATTAAATTTATACCCTGCACTTACGAATTGTGCAGATTTCCAACAGTGTGAATGACGTTCTGTTGAAATTCGTCAAGATAAACAAGGTTATGCTGTGTTTCTGCCCTACCCACTACTGCTTTAACCTCAACCCTTCATCACCCTACTAATCGATTTTCAGAAGAGGAACCTGAATATGTTCTATCAAAGGATATCGCAATGAAATATTTCTAAAGACTCGAAGAAATATAATTAATTCATAACTACGGAAACAAATTTATTTATTTTTAACTGGCGCTTAAAATTTACACAGCGCTTTTGTTGAAAACTAATCTTTATATGTATTCATTATTAAGCATCCTTTAATATTAAATTTTCGGGTGAATACTGATTTGCCAAGTTCAGTACAGCTTCAAGCTCAGATTTATTCTGAAAAGATTTATACAGGATCATAGGTTTGTTGGAAAAAACAGTTGTGGCGTACGTTTGAATTGTCTCGCAGCATTGAACATCCCGATACGTAACATGAATCGACACACACAGTAATATCGTAGCTGAGTCAATATTGGATAGATAACTAACCCTTCAGTCTGCTTTCATTAAGAGGAGGGAAACGCTACTTCGTCTGGCTTAATCAAGCAAAACGATGACACATGTCCCTGTGTGTCGGGACAAGCAGGAGACATCGCGTCTAATGCGATGCCAGATAGCTGCAGATGAGAACGGGTGGATTAGAACGATACTACTCCTACGATATATACTGCTAAAATAACATAAAAATTATTAAATTTTAAGTAGAAGAAGAGCTGGCCAAGGTAGTATTATAGTTGGACAGAAAACAAAAGAACCCTCTCTTTTTTTCCATCTGCGCAGCGGCGGCCTTCCCCTACCTCGGCAGGGCTGGAGGGGTGAGAAACAGTTTCTCGGCGCTAGATTCCGTATTACACGAGCAAAAATAGAACTTGCGCATTTTATTTCATGACGCGTTCATCACGTACAGCGACCTAGATTTTGAAACATGTTAATTTTTTCAGCCGTAGACAGCATATATAAAACTGTTCTTCCTATACTTATAGTGGCAATAGAAGATTGAACACAGGGGTATAGGAACTAATATTTTCCCGGCCGGGGGGGGGGGGAGGCGGACGACTGTAATGGTGTCAATGATTACGTGTAAAATAAAACATAAATGTTACATTCTCCTCAGGTTCTTTTAATTAAGCGCAATGCTACTGTTGTTAAAATAAGTGACTATCTACTTTTACAAGCAATAGGCCTACATATACGATAAGAATAAACGTTTACTCTTAAATAAATAAAATTTATGACACTTCGATAAGATCAAAATTTGAAAACTTCGTCTGATTATTTTCTTGTAATACACAGATGTAAATACATAAATGAATAATGTAAGTGAAAGTCTAAATTATATTACATAGGCATATAGTAAAAAACTTATCTTTCATTTTAACAAATATCAAAACCTGAAATAAATTTGCATATAATACTGAAATAATATACATTCTCCATGAACAATCATATCACATACGCATTGAAACACTCTCATAATTCTTCATTATGGACTATACACTAGTAGTCATTTGCCTAAAAATTATTGTACAGTCTCAAACAAATCAGTACATATAAAACTATTCAATAGTTAGTAAAATATACTAGTTATTTATCTTGTAAAAATGTTAACATTTTCTAAGTACAATTTTTATCATTTAGAAACTTCGCCATTGCCGAATATTGACCTTTTCTCTGATGTCCTAGAAACAAACTCTTTTAAGTTATCATGCAGTTGAAAAGAAGATATTCTTGAGCCATTGATCTGAGCAACCAATGAGTGATAAATTCTTTCTTGTGACATATTTGCTCTCAAATATGTTTTCAAACGTCTTATATCACTAAAAGATCTCTCTGAAGCAGCTGCAGTGGCTGGTATGGTGAGGATAAGCATTATCATTTTTTTTTTTAACTTCTCCAAGCAAAGATTGTACCATTGTTGATTCGTTCTTCCGTTTTCTTGCTATATAAACAACTCCACTGATATTTTCTTCAGGGATGACAATCTTCAACATAATCAGTTGTGCATGCAGCAACTTTTCTGGAAAAGAAGGGCCTTGTTTGATAGATGACAGAATGAAATGTTCAAATTTTATCAGTTTCTTCATTCCACCTTGATTAAATCTTCTTTTAAGCTCATTTACGAGGTGGTCCACAAGTAGATGTCTATTGCAGATTCTAGCGCAACTCAATAATTTGACTAAAATTCAAGCAATTTCAAGCCAAATTCAAGCAAATTTCTAATTTCCTGTAAAATCTCTCAAAACGCAACACAAAATCAATCAAATTCAAGGCCAAAAAAAAATCAATTTTCCACCTGTGTTCACTCTTTGTGCGGAGCTTCTTTAAAGCCTTATTTGCCCGCTTAATCATCTTTTTTTTTTTTATGAAATTCCACGAATATTCATAACTTTCTTGTGACTTTTTTTTTTACTAATTGATTTAGCTTGCAAATTTAGAGTAAATGTGGCCTTTTTGAGTTAAATTTAGCCTAATTCACTCCTGAGAACGACACTGATCAAAGAGTGAATGAAGCATGTTTTGAAAAAAGTGTGCTTGATTGAGAATGCAAATTCGGATCAAATTAGCTTGATTTTGGGGGTGAAATTGAAGAGATGAATCATGTTTTTAGAAGAATTTGGAAAAAGTTGCTTGAAAGTGAGAAATTTGCTTGAATTTTAGTCAAATTATTGAGTTGCGCTAGGATTTGCAATATATATCTACTGAATTTATAAAAAATGTTTACATATAAACACAATTGACCTTTTTCAAAAAATGCTAAAATAAAATTGGCACAAATAAAGTTGACACAAACAAAAATGTTATGCTTGAAGAGCTACTAACTTTTTAAAAATTTCTTCTACCGCCTCAAAATCGTCCCCCATTACACGAAGTATAAATTCATCGTTAATGTTTTCGTAGAGTGTTAATTGTACATTTTGTAGATTTCGATGAAATTGGTAAACTAAATCTTTGATTTCATCAGAGACATTATCTACTTTAAAGGAAGGCATAGTTTTACAACCATCTTAAAAAAGTTTGGTCATACTGCAAGTCAACACGGGCATCTTTATTTATAAAAGATAAATATATTAAGAGAAAGAAAAAAGCTCATTCAGGTTTAACAAAAATATATTTTATTCAATCAAACAACTTAAAAATAAATCTAAAAATATTTATTTTAATGTCGAAACAGTTTGTTTCTGTAAAACTGTTTACATCCTGAATTTAATAAAATAAAAAATGTTCATATCTTCAGTAGGCCTTTCTTTCAAATAATCATAAGTTAAATTCCGTTGGCTAGCTAGAACAACATTACAAATTGTATGTACTTCAACAGCTTTATTGAAATCAACACAAATTTTTATGTTTGTTTTACCTTTAACTATAGTAGTTTTTCTATATGAACAATCAATAACATATAATGAATGGCCTTCGCTCCCAAAATGAATAAAAATTGGTTTTATTATCATAATTTACAGTAGGTTTATAATAATGTTCATTATTTCTACATATAGCATCTACTTTTGATATTTTATTTCTTAAGTCATTATAAGCAAGAAACAATTTACTGCAAAGACCCTTTTCAATATTTAGATTCCAATTTTCCTTTAGAAATATCTCATTGCTTCCATTTTTAACATAAGTATTTCTCACATTACAATGATCAAACATGGACATACTGTTCAGCACAATTTTTATTATTTATTTGAAAGCTTACAATTACAAAATCAGGCTTATCAAACTGTAAATTATTAAACTGAGCTTTTATATCAAAGTTAAAAGTTGTTCCCTCAGGTACTTCTTCTTCTGAAAATTGCAATGAATGGAAACATATAGCAATTTTTAGCTCTTTATATATATGTTTAATTGAAATGGCTGTGTTATATTAGTATTTATCAATAGGCCACACAATTTATCATTTTTTTATATCAATTCTACCTGGATCGGCATAACTTATCGTAGATGTGACAATTGTGTCCTCATATACATATAAACAATTGTTATCAAATGAATTACGGAAAAAAGTGATTTTATAACCACCTTTCCAGTAAATTTCAACATCATCTCTGATAAAGCCAAACAGATATCTCAATGGGTAAATTATTTCATATAGTTTATCACTATGTACAGATTTTACTAGGTATTAATTATCAAAACCAATAGCCTCCAAATAATTTTTCTCACCTGGGGATCTTAACAAAACATTCATCATTGTTGAAGTTAACAGCTTCAACAGTTTCAATAATATTACCATGTTTTGAAATTTCTCCTATAGAAAACTAACAAGGAAAAAATTTCGAACAAACATCAATGTTATCTAATTTCTCATATTTTACCACCTTAAAATCAGCTCCAACTTTATCACTTTTTACTAATTTAAATTGCTCATAAACATAAGCGTCATTTGGAAAAGAAAACCCACATCCTATAGGAATATCAAACTCAATTTTATTATTGAACACTTTTAAAGTCCCCTCAGTTCGTTTAGTTGGGGGAAAAGTTTCCCTCTCGAAAGTCTCAATACTTTTATAACTCATTTAAAAGAAAAATATATATATATATGAAAGAATCGAAGGATATTTCTCGAGTTAAATTACTCATCGAGAGGTTCAAAGATGATAAAAGTCACCATGGAAGTGGAATATGAAAGAAATAAAAAAAAAGCGCTGACATTAGTTGAAGAATGACGAAATATTGGCAAAGAAGTAGAACGAATAATGAAGAAAACAAAAATTCATATTATCCGCCAACTCCAGATGAAACATCATTTAAAAGACAATTATTCCCGAAATCACTAAATTTGGGTGTTACCCCATTAAAAGCTTTGCCACCTATAGCAGGTGTTTCTACTATAACTCTCGGAATAGAAATCGCAAAAAGAATGTATGTTATTAATTTAAAATATGGTTTACGTGGAGTTGGGGAAGATTTTTACATTAGTGATACAAAAGTAGCGCTAAATAAAGATGCTCTGTTAAGGATAAAGAATATAATTTAACGCCAGGACTTTGTAATTTATTAACCAATAAACACAATCAGATCTCGAGGGTAAATACACTACTAATGACCTTGAAAATTATACAGAAATTGTTTTATTAATCAATGCTGTATTTCAAAATTATATTCCCAATGATAAAGGAATAATTCAAGTTCAAGTATTCGTTGGAAGTGGAATAATATAATTAGTCCAGTTCATAATAACTATATAAATCCTCAATCAGCACCAAGAACAGACCCATTTGAGGATTTTACAAATGATTTAAAATTTGTAGATGGCATAAGAAAATACAATAGTTTGCCAAAAGAATATATTTGGATGAATGATGTTAGAAAATTAATTGATAGATTGTTAAGTAATTCATGGTGAAGAAATTGCTGGAAATAAAAATGATAACAATGAAAAAGTAAACATAATGAATATGCTGAACAATAAATTTTCTGATTTTGTTGTTAATAACCAGAAAGGAATACCATATCTAATAAGAGTTTTACATGTAATTATAAATTCATTTTGTAACTCTGTACACCATGGCAAAGGTGTGATAAATTGGGCAGTAAACCGTTTAAATTTGGCTAAAATGCATTTGCCTGGTTATAGTTGTTGTCGTCAATTTACAAAATTAAACGAAAGATTAGAAAGAGGAGACTCAGGAATAAATAAATCAAACGAAGCTTATAAATATCACAATATTGCTTGCAGAGATCATAAAGATTTAGAATCTAGACACGAAGCTGAAAAAATTTTGCAAAAAGAAGCTAAAGAAATTATGTTAGATAAAAATACTCCAATCGAAGAAGAATTGCTTCTGCTGCTATTGCTTCAACTATGTCTACAAAAAGATAATTAGATGGGGGCATTAAAATGTGTAATTAAGCATATACATTTTTACTTATTCAATATTTTTTCTATATAAATGAAGATAAAGAGCTTAACTTTCAATATACCCATTGCTCAATTAAGAGACTTGGGTACATATAAATGTTTAATTAAAGATCAACTTGAGAGAAAAAAAAATTAAAAGTAGGCAAATGTTTTTGGCTAACCTTGTCATTGTCAATACTCAATACACAATATATAAATGGAAATTAAAGATGGAAGGTCTAAAAAAATTAATATATACCCACTATCTAATATCGATATTGAAAAATATGCAAAAAAAATTAAAGATTAAAAATTTCAGAAATGTTTACATGATTGACGAATTACCAAATAGAATGCACAGAAATGAATGTGCTGTGGTTAATTTCGACATTTCAACTAATCCTGACAGTCACTGGGTTTGTTATTTTAAAGAAAATAATGAATTTTACTACTTTGATTCATTTGTGTGTAATATTCCTATTAATTTTACCAATTACTTTAACAAAAAGATGTTTATTGCAATGATGTTCGAATTCAGAATTTTGATTTAGTTATTTGTGGACATCTATGTTTAATTGTTTTATATCTTTTTTCGAAATAATTTAAGTTTAATGATATAATGTCTATGTTATTAAATTTCATATATTTGGGAAAAAATTAATCAAATCATTAAATAAAATTTTTGCCACTAGTGCTTATGCATTAAAATCATATGTAGATTCACAATGCAATTCCAGTGTTTCTTCTTTACAAAGCGAACTATCCAACTGTTTTCCTACACAAAAACGTATGTTTATTTTCTAGGACGTAGACTTGTTGATATAGGTGAACCTATAAATAATAAATACGTGGTCAATTAAATATTTTTGACATATATATATATCTGCTATATATATATATATATATATATAGCAGATATATATATAGCAGATTATGCATTAGAAAAGGATGTCGATTCGAAATACAGTAACATCGTTTCTTATAATGCTCTAAAAGAAGATATAAATTTACAATTCAGTAACACTATTACTGATTGAGTAAACAAAATCATGCAAAGCAGGCACAAAAAATGGAAGTAGATTCAAAATACAATAATATTTCTTCTTCTTTACAAGATCAAATAAGAAATTTTGTACTTATACAAACAGTTATATTTCTTTTCAGCATCGTAGAATTACTAGTCTGTCTGATCCTGAAGATGAAGACGATACACTCAATAAAATATATTTCGATAAACATATAGCAGATTATGCATTATAAACCGATGCCGAATCAAAATACAACACTAGTGTTTCTGATTTAAAACCACATGTAGATTCAAAATATAATACCATTGTTTATGCTTTACGAGATCAAGATTTTGTTTTTACAACAGAATATATTTCTATTCGAAATCGTAGAATTAATAATATGACTGATCATGTAGGTGGCAAAGAAGCTGTCAATAAAAAAAATATATATATATAAAACAGCTGATAAATTGCAAAATTTAAACCAATCAATTTTGAATTACTGCGATGCACTTGTTAACACAAGCTGAAAAAAAATACTAAAAAAGCTGTTGATAAAGAATTAGACGTTAAATTACAAAATCTATTCATTTCTGTGAGCTATTCCATCTAATGCCATATGCACTGAATCTCTTATATTTTCAATATGGTCATCTTTAATTTTATTTATATCTTTTTAATACTTTGCTTGGCCTTTTATAAATGCATTATATCTTTTTGAATCTTATATTCACCATGTTTTCTAATTGGCGGAAGAACTTCTTCGGTTACCCAATCGTGGAATTATTTAGCTTGTATCATCTTCGATTTTAAAATTAAAGAATATAATCCAGGTTAATTGTTAAATATGGTAAGCGGTTGCATATTTGAATGGGGGAACTCCGAGTTCCTCCCTATATTTTCATAAATATATTTGTGTTTATCACTAACATGATCTCTAATAGCCTTGCTTGTGTTAGTAAATTCTTAAATATCACAAAGATCTTTGTATTAAAACGAAGGATTTGTATTAATTATGTATAGAATTGACTCCATTTTTGTATGCGAAATTGTGCACAAGTTAAATTGATGAGTTGTAATAGGTGTATATATATATATATATATATATATATATATATATATATATATATATATATATATATATATATATTCCATTTTATAAAGAAAATGAAAAATTGAATAATATAATTTTAAAAATATATACCAAAATCGTTAATAAATATTATATTTTATTTACATTGACAAATATTATATTTTATTTAAATGCATTATTTTGTGTAAAATTTAAAGAGGGCGAATTTTCTCCTCCTGGAATATCATATAAAAAAGGTATAATAAAATTTGTAATTATATAGCTCTTAAGGAGTTAAGTTTTCTAAGTCATCAATGATATCTTTCATTTTATTTTTGATTTTTGTTATAAGATTCACACTTTTACGAAACATGGAAATGTTGTTTTTACCAACTCTCGTCAATTTCTTTGTAAATCTGTTATATTCCATAATAGTTTCGTTTATAAAGAAATACAGTAAACCATTTGTATATCTAAAAGCAGACTCTATCATATTTGGTAAATGAGGAATTTTCTTGCCAATTAGACCAGTCTCTTTTACCTGAAAACTACACTAGACTATTACACCATAATACACCTTCTCAAAGAAGATAAAAGTTTTCCCTGAATATGAATTAAAAACGGCGTTTATATTATATTCATTTCTTAATCTCAACGAAGAAAATCCTCTCGGATAACGACTAATAAGATTATAACTAGGATAATCAACCATATAAATTTCATCATCTACAAATAGAACTAGCTCACCTGAAGGCCTTTGGTATATTTAAAAAAATATCGAAATCACTTACCTAAAACTGAAAAATTTTTGCTGTCAAAAATAGTTTATTGATTATTTTGTTGTTATTCGAAATTTTTGTCCAATTATTTTTATTGAAAAAATATCAACTTTCATATCAATAATTAAGAAAGTATTTGTGTATTTGTTTTTACACAGATCAATTGGTTCATCATCATTAAAATTATTTTGTTGGGGTGGTCCATGAAAGTTTTGAATGCTTTGGATGCAATCTAGTTGCAAATCAAATAAATCGTTGTTAAGAATTGGACACATAATTGCATTTTTATCACTTATATGTTGAAAAACTAAAGCATGACCGATTTCGTGTATCAAAACTGCTAATAAATTAACTTTATTTTCAGGAGTGTTATTTTCCATCGCTATCCCAGTATTCCTGCATATTGATATGAATTTCAACAAGACTGTTTTGCTGATTTGGAAAAAAATGCATGTGCTAGTGTACTACCATGTGAATAAAATCTAGTCTGAGAAAGACGAGATAATTTCTGATTTCTGTGTTGACCTTCTTTGTATGGTAAAACTATGTCTGGAAACTTCGTATCGTAAACAAATTTCAAATTTGTGTGTTTTTGACAAACGCCGAAAGCCTCTTGTGGTAACATTGTAATTGATTTATTTACATATGCAAAATTCAATAAAAATAATTTTATTCCATTTTGTGATTGATGAAAGGTCAACAATTATCTCATCCTCAACACCACATCTTGGCTTGTTTATTAAACTAAGATCTTTATTGATTTACCATCAATCGAAGTGGTGTTATGATATTCTTGAAATATTCTTAAAGAACTTTCAAATTTTTATTTGTCAATTTTTGAAAGCGAATTTGCATCGCCCTCTAGATATCCATATTTATTTTTAAAAATTGATGACACATTCTGTCTGATTCACTTTTTCGAGCAACACGAAATTTATATTTATGATAGCGAGAATAATTTTTTATTGTCGTCATTTGTATACAAAAAATATTCAACAGGTTGTAAGAATGAATCAAGGATGCTTTCAAACTATTTTCAATATGTTTCAGGCTCCTAGAGCAGTCTGAATTTTCAGCCTCATATGCGAGCTAAATCAACTTATCTTGATAAAATTTCAGGACCAAATTTTTTTTTCTTCTTAGTAAATTTTTTTCTTTGTGAATTAAATATGGAATCTCTGCTCAACAAGTTGAATAATTGGTTTGAATTCACCAAACTATAAGGTATAGAAAAAAATAAATCCTTTACTTCACTACGGATTTTTAAATTTATGAATTTAATTTTGATAAAAAATTAATTGTATTATAGATGGCCAGTTTAAAATGTCATTACCAGAGTGCTTTGTGAAGATATTAGATAAAAAGTTCTTTGAAACTACTAAATGAGAATGAAGTTTTTATGTCATATAATGGCTTAAAAGAAATGAAAAGTGGAAAATTTATGCATGATATAGAGTTATCATCAGTACATTTTAAGCATAAGTTAATTATTTTATTCTCTTCAATAAATTTGTTTCTTTATTAATAAATATGACCATGCTTGTCTTCCCCTGCAGTTTGACCAGCGTTTTAAAAGGCGACAGCTGCACGTGGCAACCTTCATGTAGATTAGATAAAGCCTGTGAAGTTCCTAAAAATTAAGTTCATAAGTTTCATTCAAATTTACAAAGCTTACAAGTATCCCTCTTAGATAAAATTGACGATAGATATGAACTTCGAGAAATGGGTGAATATTTAGAGCAAATAGAAAACATGTTAAAAAAAAAATTAGTATAACATCGAATATGAACATTTTATTTGTGTTAATTTTATTTGTTAATGAATCTGGTTTATAAAAAAAATTTTGTAGTTTGTTGACTGTTTTAGTTTTCTTTTCTTAGTAAATTTCTTGCCTTATAAATAAAAATAGAAATCGCCACCCTCTTACAAAATGGAAAATAATACTATACGTAAGCAATGTAAAAAATGTGAAGTTTTAAACATTGGATGTTCTCCACGACATAAACACACAAAATATAAGCCAACTAACACCTTTACAAATGCATCAATACATATTCTAGAAGTCGCTACGAGTTAAATAAAGAGCAGGTACGATGCGAATGTGGGAAATCTGTTTGCAAGTTAAATCTCGAAACGCATAAAAATACTAAAGTACACAATACATATTAAACTTTACAAGGTGATCATTCAACTAAGACTTGCTTTGCATGCAAGGAGAATAAGCCTATCGTTTATTTTGCATCTCATAAAAACACAATAGAAAAGCATTTTAAAACTGGCAAAAAATGTTATACCGAATATACCAAACGACATTATGAGTAAACACAAACAGAAAGTCAATGTGAAAGCGGAAAATATGTATATAATCATTATCTAACAAAGAATGAAAATAGTTACACAATGCAGTGACTCATAAATTTTATCATATTATATTTAATTATATATAAATGACGACGCTCAACTCAATAAGTGATCTGAGAGAAAATAGATTGCGCGAGTTGATAATTATAGGTAGAGAATTAAAAATAAAAAAATTATTTAAGTTACATAAAGATGATCTTATTACAAGTATTATTCAAGCAACGTAATATAAATATGAAAATCCTATCAAGAATCTAAGTGATTAAACAGTTGCGTAATTAAGAACTAAAGCTAAAAGCTTTAACCTAAACACTCTATATAACTTGAGAATAGCTGATTTAATTGCAACTCTTATACCAATAATTAAAAAGGAACAAAGGAAAAGAAACTTTGCAAGTTTACCTTTTCCAAAAAAAGTGGACTAATATGTAAGAAAGCCAAAATTTATTTAAAAGAAATATTCCCCTTTTCCACTAATGTATATGTGAACAACAAAAATAGAAAAACCAATAAAACGTACACAGTCGAAAAAGCTTTTAAATGCATGTTATCAACATATAACATTGAAATTAATTTTAATGCAGTATTGCCCTAGAATTTTTTAATTTCAGTGAAACAACAAGTATTAAAAATAATACGCGATGAACTTATGAAACTTAGAGCTGTGAAATCTAACATTAAACATGTCGCCCATTTTCGAAGTTGGAAAACTGACAAAATGCGAATATTTGACGACATTCAATCACACACATTTGCAATATTGAATGAAGGAGACATTAAAAAGATTTACAAACAAACAAAAGAAGAAATAATTGCACGAATAGAAAACATTGAAAGAAGTACTTCAGATTGAGCTTTACATAGCATAGTTTGGTTGCAACTAGCCATAAACAAGTACAATCCTTTGAATGGAGCATCTTATATTGAACTACCAGAAGTGATTAAGAATTTAAAAAAAAGCATGCATTAATGTGAAAAATGATGACCAAAAAGGTTTTCTTTGGGCAATATCGTCTGTATTGTTTCCAGCAGAAAAAGACGCACAAAGAGTAACTAAATACAAAATTGTGGGTCTTAACATTGACAAAGCATTACATTAATATGAATATCCTCAAAAAATTGACGCTGTTTGCTCACGAATACATAGAAAGTTACCTATAAACTAAAATTTATTTCTAGATAGAAAGAATCCTTAAATAAGTTGACATACTAGTTATTCTTTTTTAAACCGTGTACATATTGTTTACCATTAAAGTATTAATATGTTATCGACAAAATTTTGCAAATAGCCAATGGCGACGTAATGGAGTGGGAGGCGGCCACAGGCAGGTAAATGGAGTGGGAGGTGTTCGCCGCCATAATAACCACGTCGCATCTCCCAGGAGAAATGATACTGACGAAACTGCACATTGCGCATAAGAGCGGAAACGCAGCTGGCCGCTAGGAAACACGTATTAATTGTAGCGGAATGTTTTTTTTTTGTTCGGTTTAAAGTACATGCGTGATAAGGCAGGACCGAACGGATGTCATGGAGAATTACTTTCGCAAGATTTTCCTGTTTCCTGCTAGCCATCCAGTGCCCGATGGCACGAGAGACTTCTTCTGTTCCCGCCGGTCAATCCTTCAGATAAAATTTTTTTTCAAACTTTATTTATTTACCAAAAAAAATCATTAAAAGTAGTAAGAAAATAAAAAATACACAACATAGTCAGTTTTTATATATATATGTATATTTTATTTTCACACGTTGCAAACAAACTACAAATGCGACACTTTTATTTTTTAAAAATTCAATCTACCAGTCAAAATACGTTCGTAAAAAATTTGCAACAGTCTTTGACGTTCGATCCGGCGCAGTAGAACTGGAATCGTCGGAACATTTTCTTCTTCTTCCAAGTTGAGGTCAGCTGCGGACGAACTCATGTCGGCAGCGATTGTAGCAGGTGACGTCACACGTGGACATTTGGGGGGCGCACTTCACAGTCCGTTGCAGGTCCCCTGGTAATTTTTTTCTTATGCATTGTAGAAACGACACGACTACAAGAACTTCGACGTTTAGTGGAGACAATTTGAGTCAGCACGTCGTTAGTAGTATTTTGCCCCGACTTACACCATTCGGTGTGGAGCCATTCGGTGTAAAGCCATTTGGTGTGGAGAAATTTTGTGTGGAGTATTTCTGGGGTTGGAGTATGCCTGGGCGGAGCAGTCGGTGGCGTGAATTTCGATGTTTGTAGAGTCACGTCGTCTCGAAGTTGCTGCGAATTCAAGAACCTGGTTTAGTTTTGCTGGAAGAGGCGTATCCGGCTTCATGTGATGAACCAAGCAATTTCCAGGAGGGCAGCAAGTTATAAACTGGTGTCGCAGGTTCGCCCGACATCGTCGAATATAGCCAGTGGTCCCATCCATCGCATATTTCTTCGTAGGTAAGTAGCGATCCAGACTCCCAGAACGAATAGATGATTTTAGAGTCTTCCGGGAATTGCAAATACATATAATATGCCAGCAAGTACTGCCCATACCAAATACGGGTAGTTTTCACTATTCAAGATTATATTTACTTTTTCGACCTAGCAGTGGTCGAACATAGACTTGTCGACTCTGATATTATGCTGTTTGTTCGTCTGAAGCCCCAATACGACGAAGCGTGGTTTTTCCGTGGTGAAAGAATTCTTCACGACACGGTGATTTCGCGTGGCGGCAGGCAAGTGCCCAGGCTCCAACTTTTGAATTCTATTTCGATCACTTTGTCTTTCTTGCATAATTCAACAGCTTGACACGTTCACGGAGTGCTCGTGGTCACGTGCGGGACAAACCATTCTATGGTGTCCAAAGTAAGAGAGACGGGCTGCGGGTTTTCTCCTACTCACAACACAGCATCCAAATGCGATGTGAATAACATTATCACCAGCTCCTACCTCGCTCCTATTATTATTTTCTTATAATCCTCAGCAAATCCCAGGCGCATGGAGAGCGGAATGAACACTTTGAACATGCCTTCGTCGTAAATGGGAACACTAGGCATCTGCAATTGCCCAGCCTATCATCTTGACTACCGGGAGATGGCTAGACGTGAGCGATAGGTAGTTTTTTTTAATCGATGAAGTTATTCCCACATCACGAGACTGGTCGATCGCGACAACATTAATCTCATACATTACTCGCTCGAAAAGGTGCAGGAGTCCATTTCGTACCAACTTGGTGGTGGTTGGGTCGGTCCCATCCGCCTTCGTTAGCCTGCCTCTTATGCGTGCAAAGGACTGGCTAGGCAGGGTGTAAATATCTTGTCGCTGTACAGGTATTCTAACCTCCCTTCCGAGAGCGAAATGTCCGGCAAGATACGGTTCGTAACAACGCATTTCGATTTTATCAAGTTTATCGCCGAATTCTAGGCGCTGATCCACGTTGAGAATTTCGTCTGGCGTGTCGATTTACTTTTAAAACGAAGTAGACACGGAGAAACTTTGCTATTTATGGTGTTAGCGCAACGCTACCTCGCAGCTTACTGAACATGGGTTCGATGTACTGCGGGTTTTTATACGTTTTTGTCTTCCCGGCAAAATTTAGTCCCGTCGTTTCAGATGTAAAGTAGCGTAATTTCTTCGTTTCGGAAATTTATCAATTCCTCGTTTTGGTCCACGATCCAAACAATTACTTCGTGGACGCTCTTTGCAATGATCGGAACGTAGATGAGCGTTCTTAGAGATTCTACGATTTTATATCCTAAACTCGTAAATAGTACTGCTCGGTTTCACATTCACGTAACTGCAACTTGCTAAGTTACAATTTATCCATATGACGTTGACTGGAAAGATGTTTACGATTCGCGAAGACTCGTGTTTCATTCCCGCTTCGTACACACTGGCTTAGAACCCCAGCATGGGTCCGATAGTATCCGGTTCCGTGGAATCTACATCTGCGTGCAAAACATTTCAGCCTTCAGCGTATTCGGATTCCCATGCAGTTCGAATGCAATGTCGCGCGGTAGCAATTTCTTTGTTAAATATTCCATATCCTTCAGCTCGTACGCTCCGGTGGGAATGCTGATTTCTTTCGCTTCTCCTGCAACTATGTACCGAAATGTGGAATTCACGTTTTCTTCGATGTTGGCTATGGGGTTGTACATTTGAAAGTCTAATATCCCCACACACCATTCACCCTCCAGCTCCAAGGGAGGGTAAAAGCTAGCCCTCAGCTCGGACATTTTACCACTCAGAATGGTGGACACGGACATCCTGATGGGATGGGTATGGCTGGCGAATCCTTTTAAATACCTCACGAATTATATATAATGTTTTCCTCCCAAGTTTATCACTAGAAATTACGATCACTTGAGAAGTGCAGCCATAAGTGTCAACAGTTCCACGTGTTGAGTATTTGCTCCATTTCGTAGTTGTAAGTTAGATTACAATTTTTCAGGTAGTCGCGCAGTTCGGGCGGAGGGCGCAAATTCCCAAAACTGTCGTATATTGCTTGTTTGCCGTGTTTTACATAAGCTACCCAGTGCGTGCCAGGCCCGGCTGTCGTGTCCAGATTAATTATGGCGCACTCATTACATTTTGGTTTAGCGGGCAAGGCATCTCTCGGAAACACTCCTCTAAAATTAGGTATTTTAAATTTGCGTGCAAACAGTTCCAAATCCATGTTCGTCAGTTGACGTCTAGGCAGAGTCACTTTGATTTACTTCTTCGATTTTTTTCTCTATTTTCTTCCTCCCAGCATCTCATCCCCCTCCTTCTCCTCCTCCTCGATACGGGTGGCGAATAAAGAGTCCTTTGCGGTTTTTTTTTTTTTTTACCCATGGCGATAGCTTCCAACGTTCTGTTATGGCGACGGGTTTCCTCTAACGGTTTTCGATCATTCGAAGCTCGCTTCACGGCACTAACGATATTCGTGACTGCCCCGGCGATACCGGCCAGAACGCCGATTTCAGGTATCAGTGTCAGTGCGGGCAGGAACCCTCCTACCTTGTCCTTCTTCCCTAGCCTTTTGGTCTTTCGAAGGTTGTTCTGCGAAGACTTTATGCTTGTACATAATTAATTTCACGCCTAGTTTCACCTTGGCATGCATGATTCTGGATAAAGAATCTGCTTAGTGTTCATATCCTTGTTTAGGGAGGTAGCAATGCCGGGTATTTTTTTGGTTGCAAATAAACCTCATCCAATGCATTGATAACTGTGTTGTTGATCTAGCTTGGTTCCACAAAACAATCTGGTAGGGACGATGATCCCTCGAGCGGATTTCGCTGTCTTAACAACAAGACAAACTGAATCAAACTGACCTACAAACGATACATATTCTTCTTTTTTACTTTTAATTCGTCCCATAGCCCCATAGCTCCATAGCCCCATAGCTCCATTGCTCCATCATCCCCTAGCTACTTCGTACCATTGCCCCATAGCTCCATAATTCCATAACCCCATAGCTCCATAGCTCCATCGCTCCATCACATCATAGCTCCATCGCCCCATCACCCATCGCCCCATAGCTCCATCGCCTCATAGCTCCATAACTCCATAGCCCCATGTCCCATCTCCATAGCTCCGTAGCTCCATCACCCCATAGCTCCATCACCGCATAGCTCCATCGCCCCATCGATCTTTCGCAATCTTTCTATTTTGTGCCCTTCGTATATGTATAGAAATTACATTCGTTCACCAACTCTGATGCATGTATTAGTTTATATATATGCAGTATTTAATATGAGCAATTTATCGTATATCGTATGTCCGCCGATGCTGGTTAAAATGTATAAATACGATCTTTTTATACATTTTCGTTTCAGTAACATTTTAGACTTGGAACAGTACAGACGTAAAAAAATTCAATAATGATGCATCTGTTGTGCCGCTTCTGTGGTAAAGAATTCACAGCTTTGCGAAATTAACGCTGACATGCACTAACGACCTGAGTAATGAAAATTACGAGTGTGACTTTGGAATGTCAATTCTGCCATAGAGAGTTTTCTAGGAGTGATGCATTAAAGACACATTCAAAAACAAGTAGCACTGGTTCTCTGCAAGTACAACCGGCTCTCCTTGTTCCAGAAGATCGTAGTGGTAACATAAGGATCACCAAGCAAGGCGTTACTCTACCCATACGCATTCATGCTGAAGATGAAACTATCTCCCATGAATCACGCCATGGTGCCCTATCGCCTACTAGTGTGCGAGGTCTGATTTGTGGCCCGTCGGGTTGCGGCAAGACATGCGTCCTACTGAGCCTGCTGGAGGAACCGAGTGGGCTTCGGTTCGAGAACATGTAAATTTATTCGAAATTGCTCCAGCAACCGAAATACCAACTGCTGACACGAGTACTGCAAGCTGTTGAAGGTATGAAATATTTCCCATGCAGCGATAACGATGGCATCATGAGACAGACCGAAGCTCTTCCAAACTCGATATTTGTCTTCGACGACATTGCCTGCGAAAACCAAACTTGCATTCAAGAGTATATTAGCATGGGACGGCATGCGTACGTGGACTGTTTGTACCTCGGCCAGACTTATTCTCGCGTACCCAAACAACTGCTTCGCGATAGTGATAATTTGTTTGTGCTGTTTCGCATGAACGACACTAATTTATGTCAAGTTTACGAGGAACAGGTCATACGGACATTACATTTTCAGAATTCAAAAATATGTGTGCCTTGTGCTGGAAAGAGAAATACAGATCTTTGACGATCGTAAAGGACTGTCCACTATATAATGGCAGGTACAGGCGTGGGTTCGATCACTTTATCCTAAGAACGCAACGAAAAGTCGCATAAGCATGTCCAAATTGGGCGACATCGATCGCCACGATGACCACGAATGTGGCCATAATCGCTTCGCTCCTGCACGTAGAGAAGACTGTTTTCTTATCGGTCGATAATTTGAAAGTGTGAAGAACAAAGTGGCTGAGGATTTGGTAGCTGTTTACCATCACATAGGGGGTGCGGACGCTAGGATAATAGAATTGACCAACGTATTGGATGCGCAGAGACAAGAAGAATTGGAGGAACTACAAACATTTTTACTGTCAAACCTAGCTACGAAAACCGATGTCGGGGCACCTCGATAAAGCAGTTTCGGGAGGGTGGGGGGGAATCTTGAATGATCGACTCCAAACAAAAATGATATATTCAAATATATATACATGTAAGAAAAGTCTTTTCCGCTCAGTGAACGATGAATAACCGAGCCGAACTGGTGAGCGAGCTTCAGCGAGCAACCGAGGCGGTACGGGCCAAATACTTACTCACGAAAACTAAAATAATGGCTGTTGAGACTTGAAGGGAGGAGGCTCTCATACCTATTTCTCTCCGGCTAGACAAAATATAAAAAAATCGAGTGACGATGTCCGCGTTGATATCAAATGTGAAATCAATGTGGAACAGCCGACCTCCACGCATAAACGGAAACGAAGTCCGGAACTGAACGAATCGGAATATGTCATCACTAGCGACGAAGATAATTTGTCACTGATCTACTTACTACGTGCACAGGAAAGGAACCGAACCCGGGAGCGTGTACCTGAGATGGGTACTCTTCTATCTCATTACATCGCTTCCTACTCTGACCGTACTGCAGACAAGACTTATGGTTTGCAGAAAAGTGGTGGAAAATGTTTTCTCGGGAACAAGGAAGTTTTGTTATTACCTCAGGATGTACTGCAGATCGGCAAGCGTAAAGGGAAAATCACGCAGGAATTGAGAAAACCTTTGCTTTTTAGGCGACTCGGGCACTACTCTGAATCGGATTTGCCCATGTACCGCCGCCTGTTACAGTTCAGTCGTGCTCATTATGCCGAGAATAACTCCTCAACGCGACGATTTAAGGATGTGACGCACGCAAAATTTCCCATTATTGCCGAACTATTTCCCAAGGTATGTGAAATTGACGGATCGGGATTGACTCTGAAATTGGAGAGTGGAGAAAAAATCGACTATCAGTAATGGAACGACCCGAACGAGTTGGTAGATAGACTGAGACTTTTGGTCGCTTCACAGTCTGCAGGAAACCACTCGCAAACCAACGAAGCAATTTCCATCATCGAAGAACTCTCAGAAGCGGGCTACGTTTCGAGATGACAAGTATGAAGTTGTCGACGAGCTGCACAAATACGTCAGGTTAAATTACCCACAATACGTCAGGATAAATTACCCACGAAGGAAATACGTCATTAAAGGGTTGGATGATACTTTCCAATCCAACCTGATCGAGATGCAAGACTTTGCTCGTGCGAATAAAGGTTACCGGTACATCTTGACAATGATCGATACCTATAGCAAATCCGCCTGGGCCAGACCGCTCAAATCGAAGAATGCACGCGATGTGGCAGCAGCTGTAGCTAGCACATTGCGCAAAGGGCGCGTACCAAAAAATTTCCGCACAGATGACGTGAAAGATTACTTTAATGCAATATTACGTACCCTGATGAAGAAGCATAACACCATCACTATTATACTTTCTCTGGGTTTAAGGCTAGCATCATCAAAGGTGTTTACAGGACTCTGAAGGCTAAACTGTGGAAGCTGCAAGTGGTTGACACTACTCCCGAAACTTGTGCTCGAGTATAATTCTACTGTTCATTCTACCACTCGTATGAAGCCTAAAGACGTGAAGAACTACTCCCTGGATCGGACGTTGTACGTTATTCCGAAAAGGAGCGACCTGCGCAAGTCCAAAGTCAAGTTGGCGACTTGATGCGGATTTCGAAAAAACCTGGAATTTTCTAGAAAGGGTCCCGCCAGAACTGGCCTGCAGAGCTGTACATGGTGGTGCGTATATGACATGCATACCCTTGCATGTTTTTCCTCGAGGACCTACATAGCGAACCGATCATTGGTGGATTTTACGCCGAATAGATCTGGCCTACACGGTTTCCAGACGTGTTTCCAGACTTGGTGGAGAAGGTGCTGAAATGGCGTAAAGGTCGTGTGTACATACAGTGGCTGGGTCACTTGAAGCGTGATGATTCCTGGGTTGACGAGAAGGACATCTTGTCGTAACACTCCTACAACTAACATTTAATATAAAACTTACAATTTATTTTTACTATAATAAAGCTTTGCTTGTTTTACTGAGTCGTTTTTTGCTTTCTTTCGTTAATGTCCCCTCCTGATGCCTACTGGGGCTGTTGTGTGTATGCTCTCGTGGGGTATGAACAATGTACTGCATGTATTGTATCGCGGTGGGTACCAGGTGTCGAACCTGGACTTTCTGTATGGCTTGGTGATGTGTATACTTTCTTTTTTTCATTACGGAGTTTGTTCCCCCGGCTATATTAAAGAGTAGCACGTATTTAGTTCCACTTGTATAATTGCAAACAAATAAATTGTGTTTGTTCCTTGGAACAATCTAGTGCTATACATGTTTTCCCCACCATTACTGTACCATATTTTCTCACGTTCGTGGGTAAAGTATATACGTTTTTCTCGTTGACATCTTCTCTGTTTTTTCATTACTTAGTATGCTGTTACTAAAATTCTTTTTTTTGTCGGCTAGTGAGTATTCGAGGTGTTCTAGGGAGACGAACGTAGACCTTACTTATTCACGACTGGGGGCACAGAATTAAAATTCTAATTGTCTATGCAGCCGCTCGCTGTTGTGACGCTAACTGTGTATTCTAAACATTACGTGTGAAATATTTTTCATGTATTCATGGCTGGCGTGAAGTCGCCTATGGAGCACGGCTGCAAGCGGGCGACAGGATGCTGAGTGGCAGTTACACATCCTTCCAGCTGCAAAAGCGCCGACTTACAAACTCCTTCTGGCCGACACGTTCATCTGCCGGCGCCTTGACAGTAGAGACAATTGCAGTGGCTTGGAGCGACACGCGCTGTTTCTTCGTATTGAAAAACACATTCAGTTCCGTTCGTAAACCTCAGTATATATTTGTTTGTGGCTACTCGCGCCTGTCTCTCTTTTTCCTACAATATGTACCTCCAGTCAGTATACCTTTACGATTTAGCTACTTTTAAACATATATTTGTATGTATACCAGCCGTGTATTTTTTTTTGACCACTGATACTAAATATTTTATTCACCAGTCATGTTTTTTTTAAATAAAACATGATTTACTATATTGTTAAGCTGGTACAAAACGTTTTCTTTACCGACAGCGTATGTTTGAAACGTCGAAACAAAACCATTTTTTTTAAATTATGTCAGCAGGGTGTAACACGAGATACACATTTTTTTATAAACATCCGTTCATTTATTTACACCCGCACTACAATACTGTTCTATTCCACATACGTAGCATACGAACATTCTTCTCCTCGTCAGTAATAAACACAATGTTTTTTTCCAGTTTTGAGGTCATTACATACACGTAATATAGTTTTATATGTGCCACGGGTTATCACACATCCAGAGCTTAATGCTTGGACATTGTATGATGCACATCGTCCATTTTCACAGTCGTGAAGCCATGCTACATAATTCTTCACCAGCTGCCTGAACGGAGGACATCGTGGTTGTTTTGTTGTAGAGGTCTACAATTTTCGTATCGGCAGGACACACACTGTGCATCGCCGAATCTTAACGATACACATACATGGGGTGATTGGGAATTATGGCTTCCTCCAAAACTTTGTGAATGTCACCATACGGTATATTTCCATCGACCCACCCAAGTCCGTGCATATGTTGCTGTTGGCGGCATGTCTGTTGCGTAGTGTGGGCGAGGTGCTTTTATTGATATGGTGGTAAACACGTAAACACTTTGGTTTCCTCGTCGTCTTCACTGTACGAGATGCCAATCAGCTTGATGACGTACGAGTCGAGTGTGAGAAACCCTTGGATGTTGCAAAACATTTTTTTTTTCTTCACAGACACTATACATAGGCTAGCTTGCTCGTCGCTGGGTACTACTTGCCAGTAGAAAACATGTACGGAGTCTTCCACGGGGAAGTTTGTCGCTGCCAGGGCTGCCCTGCGTGCCTTGCACCAGCTCCTGCGGTGTGGCGTGTCGGGAACTGATAGATTGGTGCAGCCCTTGAAACACTCCTTGCACGGGAGGCAGTCCCGTATGTCTTCGCCCAAGTGTTGGTAGGCTGGCAAATACTTCAATGCTGTCAAAATTTCGAGCGGTGTGTACGTGAGCAGGAACTCTTTCGGCAGATACATTAACTCGTCCCATTTGTGCAGGGTACTAGATGATCGTACCTTTCCGGATGCCAAAATTGCTGAAAGGATTGTATGACCGTTTGGAGAACATGCGTACATTTCTAAGAGCGAGGTGCAACTTTTTCCTGGAGGCTCTCGGGGATGTGCCTTATGAAGCCAATCGAAGATATTGGAGGGGATCGAACAAAGGTGAGTAATTGGTGGAACGGTAGTGGTGGAGGGTAGCCGACTAAACTTTGATTGGTTGGATCGACCAGAGGTGGTGGAAGGGGTGGCATGAATGTGACTAATTGGCCAATGAGAAACATTGGATCGAGCGAAAAGTGAGTAATTAGCCAATCGGGTAGATTGACGGCACGGAGTTTTCTGAAGATACCCGAGTCAATCATCCAATCCGGAGGGTTGTCACGTGGTGGGGATGGAGCTAAGGATCAAACATAGGTAGTGGAGGATCGCCGACTAAACAGTAATTGGTGGAACGGAGGTGGTGAAAGGGGTGGTACGAATATGAGTAATAAGCCAATGAGAATAATTGGCGGGGTAATTGTGCACTTAAATATATATTGCAAGGCAAGAGTGGTGGGGGTGGAGGGGAACCAACTAATTAGCGATTGAGAAACACTGACAGGGTTTAGTCGAACGAATATGGACGAACGGGTGAGAGAGAGGCAGTAACATACATCATTTTTATTTAATTTAGAAATTTTAAAGGATTTTTTCAATAAAATTTTTTAACAGTAATTTTTAAGGAAAAAGAGAAATTTCGAGGGGAAAAGGGAAAAAAGGCCGCCAGGATTAAAAACTTTTTAATAAAGAAATTTTTTACCGATTTCTTTAATAAATAATTTTTTGGAGGGAAATTTCGATGGAACAAAAGGAAAAATGGCCGCCACGGGCAAAGGATTCCTAATAGAGAATTTTTTACTTAAGATTTTATACAAATAAGTTTTTTAACGATTTCCTTATATTTTTTTGCTATTTTTAAATTTAATTTTAAATTATTAATTTGTTATAAATTCTTAATCGATATTAAATTCTTTATGAATTTTAAATTAAATCTTTTGTTATATATTTTTTAGAATTTTTAAAGAATTTTTCCCATTTTTCCAGTTTTTGGGGTCAGAGGTCACCAGGGTCATGGTCAAGGTCACGGGTCAAAGGTCAATATTAAGGTCAATTACATCCAAGATGGCGGACGGTGACGTAACAATATGGCGGCCGGGCGGCTTCTGGCTCCTGTGCCAGACGCCGTTATGCCCAACTCATCATAATTATACTGCTGGTGCGACAACATAAAATGCTGTGTACCTGGAGAGATTCTCCCCGCCTGACGCACAGACACAGAAGAGCGATAAGGGTAACACTGCCACGCGCGTCAACAACCGTTCCGCCTCTACGCGCGGAGCAATATAAGGGCGTGTAGTGTTTTACGAGAATCCTCTTTTCGATGGGACTTTAAGCAATGAGCCCATTATTATTTTCTTGTGGGAAGTATGTACTACGCATGCTTCTAGTTTTGTGTTTTACTAATCCAGTTAGTATTTTTCCAGATACAGCTGTCAGAAAAAAACCGTGTTTACCTTTTTTAAGGGGCTCGAAAATGCAGTTTCCAATAAGCATAATATAATTTGAGAAAGTGTCAGCAGTTGTTCGATATGCTTATTGTTTTCGTAAACAAATGTATTGGGAACACGTGAAGCAGTTTTGTATAAAAAAAGATTGTCGTAACATGCTGCAACACATTTCACACGTCGGGTAGACAGTCCTAGTAGGAGTATTTTTATCCTTTTGAACATTTAATGCCGGCAAATTAGAGTAAAATAAACTACCTTTGTTCAAGTTTTGAGCCAACTATACTCTAAGGCGAAAAATAGTAAATGACTTGCGAGAATGTTGCAATATTATTCATTATTATTTGCTTCCCATTGTAGATATTTTCTGCTGATACTCTTGCACGCTCTGCAAATGTTTGGATAAAAATACTCAATTTTAGATAAACTTTTAACAGTGTAAAAACAGTAGATCCTTACTGCACATAAGAGCATTAAAAATTATTTTCACATAAGAGTTTCCGTGCATAATTTTTTATGCCTATAAGTTTAATTTAACTGGATATTTGAAAATTGTTACTTATTGATGCCAATTAGGCAGAGCAGATGTGTAATATTATTGATGTCATTTTTATGGTATTCATTTTACTTTTATTAAGCCGACGAAAATGTTGAACGGGCGTAATTCAAACTTACCCGTTTATAAACTACACCAAGACGCAAAAAGACTCCAAAAAAAAAAAAAACTTGCATTTTTGGTGCTTTCAGATTAACAGCGATAAATTACAAAATCTCTTTACACTTACACAAAGCTGCGATTATGAGTTTTCGCCTTACATTTGATAATAATATTTGCATGCATAATGGATTCATATCAAAATTAACGTATTTGAATAAAAATCGTGTAGTTAAATATACTACTGCCTTGCTTAGCAAAGTAAATTACTGTCAAGGCATTTGCAAGCTTGGCGCTATAAACATATTAAAGTACAACACGTAAAACAATCCGTAACAAAAAAATAGCAACGGAAGACTGAAAAAGGACGAAAAATATTTAAACACGCGAATAGAACACATAACTTTGTAGCGATTTAATATTTTCATTTTACCGATAAATTATTAGTAACGTATTGCATCGATCAATGTTTGTAAACAATCGTGATTTACTTCAGCTGAAATATGAGTTGTTTCCTTGTATTTTATTTTTGTTTGGCAAACTATTACGAAAATTGGAAATCCCATTAAAAAATTTAAACAATCACACTATATTCTTCAGGCCAAAAAAAAAAATCCGAGAGCAATAAAAAACACTTGTATATACTTACCGAAGCTAGATCAGTTTCCTGTTCATATTTTCAAAACACTCACTACACTGCACCAAGAGACACCGAGACACACGTCTGCCGACTGTCCAGCGCAGAAGGGAAGGGAAGGGAAGGTGATGCTAAGGAATGCTGGTGGGGTGGTTAGCCCTAGCGGACTTCAAGGTCGCCACACGCCACCCTTGTCACTGTTGTCCGTATGTACCATCAGTACTAAAACTACTGGTTCGCAAGGGATTCTCCTTCATACAAAACACATACAAAGTTACAAACTCAAACTGACATCTCCATTACTAACTATTTAGAATGGAATTCTTATATCTTGAGTGACGAAGATTTTAAGTTAAAATTTCTTTATACAGAGACATAAATATGAAATGAATCGTTAGACATTATTTCAAATGGAACATGTGTTTGAGACTACAAGGTTCGCACTGCCACGTCTTGTGCTGTAGTGGGAGGGGGGGGGGGGTTATATGCCTCTTCTGTCCCCTCCCCCCTCCCCAGTTCCTACGCTCCTGACTGAACAAGTGACATTAGAAGTAAATAGGCCTATCTTTATTCGCTGTTTGTGTCAAAAATCGGTATATAAAAGTCTTTCAGACGAACATAAAATGTATAGCCACCTGTAAGTTTATGTAACTAACCAGTGATTTGTTCGTCTATGGGGAAGCTAACGAAAGCCAAAGTGTTGAGTTAGTACTCCAGGGCTTATGAACCAACTAAAACAGCAAAACCCTGAAGCAAAATAAATTTTTTTAAACAGACAGATTCACGCCGTTCATAGATATTTTGCCATAACAAATTAACAAATATGAGCATATACTGTAAAACTTGGTACAATAGTATAATGCTTTTCTGGCCGTTAAAAACTTGCGATTTTTTTCCCACACAGAACTATAGTAAATTCGTCTACTTCATTCACTTCTTGTGCCGTTTTCTTACATTTAGGTATTGAAATGTTACACTGGTTTTGCTGTTTATTTTACCTTCTGCCAAATTCGTTTGACCGTTCAGTCTGAATTCAATGTTGCGGCACTTGCTTCAATGACGTTGTACGTAAAATTAAGTGACTTATTTGTTCTTTGAATTATGTTGCAACATTACAAACGATATCCCGTGCTTGTCTCCGCAATAAGGATGTAGAGTCCATATTTATATAGTAAGGGTTGATCTCTGAAATAGGTTTCTTTTTACCACAGAAAATATATTTCTATGCCTACGACCATTAGAAAGAGAAGAAATACCCTGGTGGCGGAACTTCTCTTTCAGGTTTATCAAATTTATTTGTTACGGCACAATGTTATGCTATTGATTATGAAATATTAACGTTAGATCGCGGTTTCCAATAAACCTATAGATGCCCAGTGGCGTAAGTTAAACGTTGTTGCCTCTACGCGTACGTCACTGAAATACTGAACTAGCCCGCAGTGGTTGCGTTGAGATCGTAGAACTTCAGGAATTTTAGCGGTGACTCTATACAAAATTTAATTGGACGCGCCGCTGTAGCAAAGTCCAATGAATGCTTCTGAAGTAGCTCCTCATAAATGCGGTGCGCATATTGTGAGATACTGCCGTCTGAAAAAAACAGTTTTTAGCTATTTTGCAGGGCACGTAAAATAATTTTTTCACTGTGCGATATGTCTTGAAATTATCATCCAGCCATTTTTTGGAATATGCTGGGCTGGGACACCTTTAATAGTTTCTCCAAAATACACATTTTTCAGATACGCCATAACGGATTTCAAACACCGGATATATGACCGCCTTAGAAACACATTGTTATTGATTTAAAATTTGTAAAGTTGTTTTTAAAATATTGGTGTCCAAAACATTTAAGCTAGTTGACCACTTTACTCAAATAATTATTTTTTAAGTGAATATAGAAATTTTAACGAGGCATTATATTATTCTTGCCAAATAAAATTTAAGGGGCATTATTCGTAATTAAAATTAAAAAACCTATGAATTGTATGGTTTTATAGTTAACACCTTTTTTTGTGATCGTGTTGATGAACAGAAAAAGGTTTTTTTTAACTTTCCATAGTAATATACCCACCCTACAATATATTATTATGCTTGCCTCACCCCGAATGCATACCTTAAAATATGTTGGACGTAAAATAATAAACTGAACGGAACTTTTATTTTAAGAGGTGGTCCAAAATTGACTTTTAACAAGGAATTTTGGCGTAAGTATTTACAAAATTGTAAATGTACTGCGGCGTTTTTTCGTATTTTTATATTCCTTTCCTTTATATTAAAGGGAGGTGTATTGAGGGGGGAATATTTGAACATTTATTTTATGTTATTAAATATACGGAGTGACGTCAAGGACATCACACTAGATACTCAAAAAGTGCACCCTTCAAAATTCCTATTATTAAAATTAATAGCGAAATTTATGGAGTTTCCTTAGGGAAACGTCCAACATGGTGTGTGTGTGTGTGTATATATATATATATATATATATATATATATATATATATATATATATATATATATATATATACACACACACACACACCATGTTGGACGTTTCCCTAAGGAAACTCCATAAATTTCGCTATTAATTTTAATAATAGGAATAATAGGAATAGGAATAATATATATATATATATATATATATATATATATATATATATATAAAACATTATATTGACAAAATACATGCAAGAAGAGTTGAATTCATTCCCCCCTCTTTTCCTCTCGATGTGCTCCCTTTAACATACCCGAAAGGAGTAATTATGTTGGTTAAGTTGGATCAAATGTTTATGTTGGCCAGCGTGTTTGCACATGTGTGTGTGTGTGGTGTGTGTTGTATGTAACAGGATGTTGTTATCAGTTGCGATAGTGCATTGCTTTATATCCTCATAACCCCAGTGGGGGTTCGGAACGGCACGTCCTCCCCCAAGCCTCTATACACATGCCCTGTAGTAGTGTTCCGAACTTTATACCAAACGTAGATGCCATGGAGGCAAGTCGTACTGTGTAAATGCCCTTACGCAATTGAAATCTTTAATATTTGACTTTAAGATCTGAGTTTACACTTTTGCTTTCCGACATGTTGTTTCTTATGAAGCTTAGCACAATGGAACTAACAACGGTAGAGCCAAGCACTCTTAACTTTACGATATCTAAATGTTCGAAATTTAAAGTCAAAATCAAGCAGCCATTTTGCCGAGAATCTAACAGAGGGTGTGTGGAACGTGCGTTATTTTATTGTGGGGCAATCTTAATCTCAGTATATTAAACAAAGCTTGTCTTAAATTAAATAAATGGCAAACAAATATATGATTTGATGTATTTAAATAAAGTAAACAAATAATTTTTTTGTTTTGAAATAAACTTTTAATATAAAAAAATTAAGCCTATTTTTCAAAAAAACGTACGTAAAACGCATTCCTGGATAGTGTCGTAATTATTTACTTAACAAGATACATATTATTACGAAGCTCGCAAAACCGATGTTCAATTGTCTGAACTCTGACTTTGCAATTGTATTCTGTATTGGTGGTTTCGTCAGAGGAAAGGAAACGTGAATAAAATCAAATGCTAAAGTTTCCTGTTGTGTAAGAAGTTTAACTCGGGCCGCCCAACAACCGCGCCAGAGCAATCTCATAGGGGTCGCGATATGCTGAGTGATTTACCCCCTCCACTACCTCAAGTGCTCGTCGCGTGACTGCCCGCTGACGCTGGGGGTCTGCGCATTTTGTTTTGTCTCTTGTCCCACTATAAAACTCCCGCCTACCTAGTGTTCTTTTCCCGCCTTTGAGGCCGAGAAGTGCGGGAGCGATAAGGGCGACACAGCCACATGCATCAAGTGCGCCATCGCCACTAAGCGCAAGGCTC